>JADRCD010197906.1:17525-43559 GCA_019843815.1 Montemys delectorum
CTGACGCACAGGTGTGGGACGGCAGGTCTGACGCACAGGTGTGGGACAGCAGGTCTGACATTCACTGCTTTGCTTTTGCTACTTTGAAAAATTATAACATACCGAGTCATTTCACTTCTTTTGTTTTCTGCCTTTTTTTCCCCTTGTCACTGCAGAAGCCACCCAAGACCTTTGCGCATGCTAAGTAAGCACTCTGTCAGTTACACACAGCCCTTCCTAGTATAATTCTGGGCTGATGTTCTGCCGTGACCATGCTCTAAGCTCCTCACTGGAAAATTCTAGGCTGAAGCTGGGCCCTGACCACACCCCCAGCCCCTCACTAAGAACAGTCTAGAGAGGCAAGAGGCTTGTGGTAGTAGTGTACCTGGCTCCTGGCTAGTCCAAGGCTCTAAGGTCAATTCCAGTACAATCGATCAGTATGTAATTGTATATTTGGCCAGGCGTGGTAGTACATTTGGGTTTTCCCAGAACTTGAGAGGTAGAAACCAGCAGCCTTAGTTACATTGTAACTTGAGTCCAGTGTGGTCTGCCAGAGATGCTATTTTCAAAAGACAGAGGCAGAACAAACAGATTATGAATTCATTTTCTTCAGTTCCCAGCTTTACAGAGGACTTTACACAGGTAAAGGGTTGAGATGGAGACCCAGATAGGGGCTGGGAACTGCTCAGCCTTCCTTTATCTTAACCCATGTTATCTTTACGGTACTTTCTGTACATCTCAAGCCACAGTACTTGCTTCAAAGTGTCAAAGGCCACAGGGGAGCTGTGGAGATGCAGACAGAAGGGAGGCTGAGCAGGAGGATTACTGCAAGTGTAAGGAAGGAAAAGAAAAACTAGTAGGGAGCCACGGACTGTTGTAGAGCAAGGGTAGGATGTGACAGTAGTTACATTATAGAAAGATCCCTTTGGGACCAGGGTGAGAGGTAAACAGGATGAAAGTGAAATGTGTGGTGTCCCATGCAAATGGCTAGTGTGCAGCACCTGTAGCCTCTCTCAAGGCTTTGCTTGTCACGAGGTACCTGGTGACTGGCTGATGCGGACTGCTGACCATTGGGCTGAGTTAACCCACGACCAGCAGATTGAGCAGGGAGTTGGAAGAGGTAAACTATGGAACCCGGAGTCTGGTGGCCTAGGCTAAGGGAAGAATGATTCTCTTTACTTAGACCATACAGAGCATCCTGCCTCTCTTTCCCCAGTGGGACAAACCCTCCTGCCGTTTGAGGCCATCCCAACCTCTGGTTAGTCCCTGTCCCGGATTTTCAAACCTTCCTGGGTTGGGACAATCTGTGACGAAGGATGGGAACAAAGGCCCTAGCGCGCCTACAGTAGTAACACCGCCCCTTCCCGCTCCCTGCTTCAACGTGGGCGCCTATTGGCTGAGTGGGAACCATCCCTTGTATCTGATTGGATGTTGGAGGTACCTGGTGATTGGTTGATGAGAACTGCTGTCCTTTGGGCTGAGTTAACCCTAGAAAGGGTAAAGCTGGCCAGGCCCAGAACTTTCGATCTACCTATAATGTGCAGCTACTGCTTTCCTAAAGCGGCCCTACACTTCTCACAAACCTGTGTCTGCTCCCAACCATCAAGGGTTCTGCCTTTAGCTAGCGCACGAGCCTCCCTAGCAGCTTTCTTCATCACTGCCGTAGGCTGAGGGACTCAGGAGCTTCAGGATGCAGCCCCACTAAGGGAGCATAGTCTCCCTGGGGGTGGGGGTGGGCGTCCTGGGTCTCGGTTCTTCCCTCCAGGTCACCAGCACCATCTGCTTTAATTTCCCTAAGTGTCCCAGGAGCTCTTGAGTTTCCGCGTGGGCAGGGAAGCCCAGGACCTACGTTTTCCATCTCTTTCCTGAAAGCTGAGCCACTCCTGCCCAGGGACCAAGGTTGCAACCTGGTAGCTGGTGGCTTCGCGTTTGGCTTCTCTAGTCCCTAAATAGTCCCTAATAGGTCCTGGGCCTGTTTCCTTCCCTAGGTCTCCCACAACCTCCCGCTTTAGTTTCGCCAAACTGCACCGGATCGCTACAACTCCAGTGCAAGCACAACACAAGGGCTCCGTATCCCCTCCGCCCTTAGGGCCAAAACCTTCCCACCCATTTTTCAGTCACCAATAGGCTGCTGTATCCCCGCGCGGGGAGGAGCCGGGTCTCTCGGAGGAGGCTGTGCCCGGACACAACGTCCATGGCAGGTAGGATGATCCGCGCAGGCGGGGACGGGGCAGCGGGACGCGACCTCTGCAGCCAGTTGCTATCTCGCTTCAGCTCCCGAATCTCTGTCTCCCGGAGCCACGGCCGAGGAGGCGCCAGAGGAGGATGAGGACGACGCGGAGGCCGAGGACCCCGAGCGCGGGGCGGGTGGTGGAGGGCGCAGCGGCAGCCTCGGAGGCAGCGGAGGCTGCACGGCAGGGCCTGGGATGGCCCTAGGGGGCGCGCTCACGAGGCGCGCGGTCACGCTTCGGGTGCTGCTCAAAGACGAGCTGCTGGAGCCCGGTGAGGGGGTGCTGTCCATCTACTACCTGGTGAGCGATCCCCAGAGGCTGTTCATGTCCTCCACGGCTAGTGTATAAAGAGAAACTGAAGCCCAGAGGAACCGTGTTAATCACGATGCCACATAGCCATAACCACTGCCATCTGGGTGTGTCCGCGGGCAACCAATCTGTGTGATAGCAGCTTCCCCTTTGTAAAATGAGGCCTTCCTTCCCCGGCTCTCTATGAAGATGATAGCTTCAAAACTCTGCACTGTTATTGAAAATGATCGCCCAAAGAACTCTTTGTGATACCAAGAATGGAAGGGAGCTTCACCCCCGACTATTCCCACTATTCCCCCAGCCCCCTCACTGCGGGGTTCTAAGCAGGGGCTCAACTCCTGACCTTGCACTCAACCCCTCACTTGGAGATTTTAGGCAGTTTTACCTCTGAGAACAGTTTTGTGTGTGTGTTTTTCTGTTTTGTTTTGTTTTGTTTCCGAGACAGGGTTTCTCTGTGTAATCCTGGCTGTTCTGGAACTCACTCTGTAGACCAGGCTGGCCTCGAACTCAGAAATCCACCTGCCTCTGCCTCCCAAGTGCTGGGATTAAAGGCGTGCGCCACCACCGCCCGGCTGAGAACAGTCTTCTTAAGTGTTCCAAACAGGCTCTGAAGTTGTGGTCTTCCTGCCTCAGCTTTCCCAGTAGTTGGGCTGACAGGCCTGGACCACTATGCCTGCTCTGGCTGCCATTGCTTAATTTTAAAGTTGTGCACCTGGGTGGAGAGTGCCAGGATACTGTACTGGTGTGAAAGATGATGCTCCTATGACAGTAACTCTTGGGAGCCTTAGAAGAACAAGGACGCCAGGCCTCAGGGAGCACAGAGTTAGGAATCCCCAGGCTGGGAGTGTTTCAGCCCAATCTGTCGCTGCAGGGCAGGAAGTTTACTGGGGACCTGCAGCTGGATGGCAGGATCGTATGGCAGGAAACTGGACAAGTCTTCAACTCTCCCAGCGCCTGGGCCACACACTGCAAAAAGCTCGTCAACCCGGCCAAGAAGTCTGGGTGTGGCTGGGCCTCTGTCAAGTACAAGGGCCAGAAGCTAGACAAGTACAAGGCAGCCTGGCTTCGCCGGCACCAGCTACATATGCCTGTAGCTACTGCTGATGAGGTATGACATTCCTGCCTTCCTTCCCCTCTGCCCTGCCGTGATGAGGTGTGCAAAGGCCTTGGGGCAGGATACAGTCTGGGTGATTCAGCAAGGTAGCCTGAATGCCGAAGGACGCAGGGAGGGCAGGCAAGGCCCTCAGGGTCTCCTGGGCTGCATGGAGGACTTGGGCTTTGATCCTGAAGGAGGTGGGAGTCATGAATACTGTTGGCTGCTGTAGGGAGACTGACAGGGGAGAGAGCTCAGAAACATTCAGTCTCACCTGAAGTAGTACAGTCAGGCGAAGAGAGGCTGAATCCCAAGCTTGGGGAGAATCTGCGCCTCGGACACCTCCGCTCACCGTCGCCCTCTGGTGGTCAGTTCAGGCAATGGCCCCTCGGACTCAAGCCTGGGCTCCAGTGAGTGACATTTGTACAGGGAGTGAGTGAAGCGCCCAGCTGATGTTGTCGTTGCTATACTCCATTCCACCAGAGTCCCACCAGTGAAGGGGAGGAGGAAGAACTGCTGTTGGAGGAGGAGGAAGACGATGTGTTGGCCGGGGTCTCATCAGAGGACAAAGGCCACAGACCCCCTGGGAAGGGTTCCTTGGAGCCAGGTAAGGGGCCAGGGCAGAGGAGGGGACTGCAATGTGGGAGGCTGGCTTTGAAGTTTCTTAGGCCCTGGGAATCCTGAATCCTGATTGACAGTCTAGTCTAGTTTCGCTCTCTGCCTTCCTTTCCTTTCCTTTCTTTTCTTTTCTTTTCTTTTCTTTTCTGGTTGGTCTTCCTTTCTTTTCTCTCCTTCTTTCTTTTGAAGTAGGCTCTCGTAGCCCCGACTGGCCTAGAACTCAGAGCGCCATCTTCTGAGTGCTAGGGTTAAGGACATGTATTATTTATTTATTGTGATGGGGCATGTATATCAGAAAACATCTGTCAAAAATTGGGTTCCTTCTTCCACCATGTGGGGTCTGGGAATCGAACTCAAGTCATCAGACTTGGTTGCAAGACCTGCTGAGCCGTCTTACTGGCCCTGCTTATTCCTGTTCCTTGGGTATCCTTGCTTCTATGCAAAGAGAAGAGAGCAGAGCAGGGGGTTTGCATTGACTCTTCTCTTTCCCTCCGCCCCCCATCCCTTTCCCCAGAAGCCACACCCCCAGGGAAGCGTATGGACAAGGTCCGAGTGCCCGTCCGTTACTGCATGCTGGGCAGCCGAGACTCTGCCAGGTCAGTTACACCATCTGCCTGGTCCTGGCTTCCCTGGAACCCTTGGTTGGTTTGATCCAGCAAAGGCAGGGCCTGGACTCCTTGGCTGCTTAGAGTACTCAGGATGGGTGGAGGTGGGAAAGAACCTGAGTTTCTGAAGCCCTGAGACCCTCCTGACTACTCCAGGAACCCCCACACTCTGGTAGAAGTAACATCCTTTGCTGCCATCAACAAGTTCCAGCCATTCAACGTGGCCGTTTCCAGTAATGTGCTGTTCCTCTTGGTAAGTGACTAAAAGTCAATTTGCCTGGCCACCCTCCATGTCTAGGAACAAGGATCACTGAACTGGTGAGGGACACTGAAGAGAGAAAGGGCTCAGTTTGTACTTGCTATTAGTAAATAATAGGAATGGACCCCAGTACCTTTGCACATGCTAGGTGCCCACATGCTCATCAGTGAATTACATCCTTAGGTAAATGGTAGCTGCTTGATAAAATGCACGTAGGCTAACTCCTGCATTGAGAGAGGAAGTACAGCCTCAGCCAGGCTTCCCTATTTTGTCCCCAGGACTTCCACTGTCACCTGACTCGGAGTGAGGTCGTGGGCTACCTTGGTGGTCGCTGGGACATCAACAATCAGAGTGGGTATTGGGCCTGGGTGGACAAGGGTGTAAGTGGGGCAGGACTGATGGCTTCTTGTTGGGTACCTCACAGTGCTGACGGTGCTGAGAGCCTTCCCCTGCAGGAGTCGGCTGGGGGACACTGATACTGCAGCCACGGTTGAGGAGGAGGTGAGGGCTTGTTGGGGGTTGCGGGGCGGGACAGCGGCCATGTTCTGCAGATGTTCAAATGAGTGTCAGTGCCCGTGTCTGGGATAGAAATGCTGGCTCTGTGCCTTATGTGACAGGACTTTGCTATGTAGACCAGGCTGGCCTAGATTCTGGCATCCTCCTGCCTCCCTTTTGAGTACTGGATAGGCCTACTCCTATGCCTACATGTAATTTTGTTTTGCTTTGGTAGTTTAATTTTTTTGGATACAATAGGGTTTCTCTGTGTAGCTCTGGCTGTCCTGGAACTTATTCTGTAGACTGTGGGTCTGGTCAAGCTGGCCTCGAACTCACAGGGCCATGTGCTTCTTGACTCCTGAGTGTCGAGATCAAAGGCACGTGCCACCACTTGTACATTCCTATATGTAATTTTTTAATCTAATGGATTTTTAAAAAAATATTTTATATATATATTATATGTGTATGAATATACTGTCCCAGTCTTCAGACACACCAGAAGAGGCCATCAGATCCCATTACAGATGGTTAAAACACCATGTGGTTGCTGGGAATTGAACTCAGGGCCTGGGGAAGAGCAGTCAGTGCTCTTAACTGTTGAGCCATCTCTCCAGCCCCCTATGTGTAATTTTAAAAGGATTTTCATATCTTCTGTATGGTGTTTTGCCTGAATGTCTGTGCATGTGTGTGCCTGGAGCCCGTGGAGGTATTAGAAGGCACTGATTCCCCTGGAACAGGTGTTATGGATGGTTGTGAGTCACCATGGGGGTGCTGGGAACTGAACCCAACAAGTGCTTTTTTTTGGGGGGGGGGTTTCAAGACAGGGTTTCTCTGTGTATATATAGCCCAGGCTGTCCTGAAACTCACTCTGTAGCCAGGGTAGCCTCAAACTCGGAGATCTGCCTGCCTCTATCTCTTGAGTGCTAGGATTAAAGGCGTGCGCCGCCACCACCACCAATATTTGTTTTTTGTTTGTTTTATGTGAAGGAGTGTTATGCTTGTATGGTTGCCCGTGGTTCAGGGATGCCACATGAGGGTGTCAGGTCCCCTAGACTGGAATCACTGGTGGTAGTTGAAACTTCCTGTGGGTGCTGAGAACTGAACTCAGGACCTCTACAAGAGCAAAGTACTCTTAACCACTGAGCCACCTTTCCAGCTCCCAGATGCTTTTTGTTTTTATTTATTATTTATTTCAGGTATATAAGTACACTGTTGCTGTTGCTGTCAGAAAGGGCATCAGATTCCCACTATAGATGGTTACAGATGGGCACTGGATCCCCTAGAATAGGCGTTATGGATGGTCGTGAGCCACCATGTGGTTGCTGGGATTTGAACTCAGGACCTCTGGAAGAGCAGTCAGTGCTCTTAAGCACTGAGCCATCTCTCTAGCCCAGTGCTTTTGTGTTTTGAGACAGGGTTTCTCTGTGTAGACTAGGCTGGTGTTGAACTCACAGATCCATGTGCCTCGTTTCCCGAGTGCTGGGATTAAAGGAGTACGACACCATTGTCCAGCTTCATATGTATTTCTCAATCATACTCCCACCATGTCTGAGTGGGTACAGGGTGGGGAGATGCGTGGCTTAACTACTTTTGTGAGAAGTGCAGCTCAAGGCTCTGGTCCTGCCCACCCTAACCTAACTTGTATGTCTACAGATCTACCAGGTCCTGTTCCTGCGAGGCCTGTCCCTGGTGGGCTGGTACCACAGCCACCCGCACAGCCCTGCAGTACCCTCCTTGCAGGACATCGATGCACAGATGGAGTACCAGTTGAGACTGCAAGGCTCCAGCAATGGCTTCCAGCCCTGCCTGGCCCTGCTGTGCTGTGAGGCCCCCGCAGCTAGGCTCCGGGTTGGAGGATTTACCAGGCCAGGTCCACTGAGCCCCCAGCTTCAACCCTTCATTGTTCCCACAGCCCCCTACTACTCTGGCAACCCAGGCCCTGAGTCCAAGATCTGCCCTTTCTGGGTGATGCCTCCCCCTGAGGTGGGTGAGCTGGAGGAGAGCAAGTTGAGGGACATGGATGTGAGCAGGCAAGGGTGGGTTGCATGGATATGAGGGCATCAGGTGGGGCTGCATGGATCTGAGGGCATCAGGTGGGGCTGCGTGGACCTGAGGGCATCAGGTGGGGCTGCGTGGACCTGAGGGCATCAGGTGGGGCTGCGTGGACCTGAGGGCATCAGGTGGGGCTGCGTGGACGTGAAGGCATCAGGTGGGGTTGCACCTGGGTTTAAGGACTAGAAGACGTGCTGAATCTGAGGCAGGTGACTCCAGTTCTGGGTTGGGTTGGGCACTTGTGCCTGTTTCTCCATCAGGCCGCTGGCACTGTGGGCTGGGGACAGTTAAACCTCTCTGGCTGCTCTCCACCCCTCCTAACAGCAAAGGCCCAGTGACTATGGAATCCCCATGGATGTAGAAATGGCGTACGTCCAAGACAGCTTCTTGACCAGCGATGTTCTTCAGGAGATGGTGAGCAACCTGCATGTCGCTGCAACTCCAGGGCTTTCGCTTGTTTGGTTGGAGATACCATCTCCCTATGTAGCCAAGCTTTCAATTATCCTGTCTCAGCTTTCTCAGGACAGAGATGCCATGTTTGCCCCCACCTTACCTGACTGGGTGAACATTCTTTATGTTTGTCATTCCTGAGGGCTCATGGGTGTGACATCTTGGGATGAGGCTAGCCAACTGTCAGGGCAGGCCTGCACTGTAGTCTATGGATCTGCCCATGGTATTCTGGGAACTACAAGGTCAAGAGAGCAGGAGCCAGGCGTGCTGTTCCCTGCCCTGCAGGTGATGCTGGCCGAGTTCTACAAGGGTGCCCCTGAC
Organism: Montemys delectorum; assembly: GCA_019843815.1. Classification (NCBI taxonomy): domain Eukaryota; kingdom Metazoa; phylum Chordata; class Mammalia; order Rodentia; family Muridae; genus Montemys; species Montemys delectorum. Next base: position 25,938 of record JADRCD010197906.1, read on the forward strand.
CTTGTGAAGTTCCAGGAGGCCTGGAGCCCAGAGCATACCTACCTGGACAAGCTCAAGGTGAGGTGTGGGCCTGAGGGAGCATACGGCCACATCCTAGAGTGTGAGCAGGTCTCCCCTGGAGTCTCAGGAGGGGTCACAGGGCCTCGGTGGTTGGGTGAGGACACTTGGCAGACATGCAGGGGCCCAGGTCCCACCTGCAGCTGTGACGGACTGTAAGCATGAGCCCTCCTGCTGACTACTGGGTCTGTGTGTGGTGGGTGGTTTGAGCTGGACTGGTCCTTCTGCCCAGGACAGTGCTCTGGACTGTGCATCGCTCAGACTCAGTGATGCTGGGTGTGACACATGTCAACCGGCATCCAAAGGCTTGTGCATGTGGGGTCTGTGTGTGAGTCTTATTTTAGGCTAGGCTAGCTTGAGCTAGACAACCAAGGCCCTGTTCCCCAAACCCAAGCCAAAGAAGTCTCGTAAGAGGAAAACAAAATCTTCAAAATGGCCCAGGCCTACCAAGGTTGCACTGAAAGTTCTTGGGCTGCAGCCCAGGGAGGCCAGGGGCATGTGTTGAGAGCAGAGCCTGACCTCAGTCCTACTGTTGCAGATGTCCTTGGCCAGCAGGACCCCGAAGGACCAGGGCATGTGCCACGTGCTGGAGCAGGTCTGCAGCGTGCTCAAGCAGGGGAGCTGAGGCTGTGGAGGCTTGGCTGCCCGGGACAGGCTGGGTAATAAAGTCTCTGAGTGCCCACAGCACAAGCCTGTGGCTGGGGTGGGATGGCAGCTCTTGGGGCTTTTGCAGGGGAACAGGGCTTCCCTGAATGAAGATGGGACAGTGGCTATAGAAAGAGATATTTAATACTTTTTTTAAAAAATTAGGAGTACAGTTCACTTCAGCACAGGCTGGAGCAGGACAGTGTTGCCCATCTAGGGGGTGTGGGTGTGCCCCCACCTGCCAGGGACAAGCCACAGGTTATGGGGCAGCCATGGAGAATATAATTGAGCCCAGGCTGGAGGCCTCCCTTGCTGGATGGAGCCTGGCAGGGTGTGACACAGAGCTGGGTCTATGGCCAGCCTAGCTTGCTGGTTGAAAAGGGGACATGCCAGCTGCCTGTGGTCAGCTGCAGAGTCACGTGAACAAGTAGCAACGGAGCTGGCTCGGGAAGGTGCCAGGGACCTGGGAATGTCCACTCTTCAGGGCCTTTGTGCTTGGTCTTCAACAAGGCTGAGCTGGGTCTGTGGTCCCACGGGAAGTGTACACATTTGTGCCTTGTGCCTTGTGCACTTGTGCATGAGCAGCAGGTGCCAGGTGTCTCTGTGTGCTGAGCTGGGGAGCTGGCCAGCCTCTGCTTACAGCCTGGGGACTCCAAGGACCTGCCTGCCTCTAGGGAGCCTGGAGTAGGGGCATGGGCCCATCGCCAGCAACGGGCTGCGAAGGGTTCAAACACCTGGAAGCTGACCCCACCAGGAGGGGATAGAACCTCAGGGTGGGCCTGAGTCTGAGGATGGGGGGGCCCCAGAGCAGAGGGAGGGGAGGAGGTCCCCCTGGAGGAACATTAGTGTTTCTAGAGCACCTTGGCATTAGACTGCTGCTGCACTGTGACTGGCAGTGGGGTGAAGGCGCTAGTCACTGAGGCAGAGGCACCAGCACCTGCACATAGCTGAGCGGGAAGAAGCCTGACTGGCCATGCAGCATCCCCTCATACCAGTTCTCGTCGATCTGGTTGGTAAGCGTGATGAGGTCACCCTCACGGAAGCCCAGCTCGCCATCGTTCTCTGGCTCAAAGTCATAAAGCGCCTTGCAGCTTGGCTGGTCCAGGGGGGCTGGGAACAGGGTAGAGGTATCAGTGCACTGCAGATAGGCCAGTGGCCAGGGTGGGTAGAGGTGGGTCCTGCTTTGACACTTGAGGTCATAGGGGTCTCTGAACAACCAGCAGAAGGGTGGGAATGGGGCGTGTAGTAGTCCCTCTCACCCAAGTTGGCAGTGACAACTTCCACCCCAGACACTCACGCATACTCTTGCTGGGCGTCCTGATGGGCTTGTCTGCCGATCTAAATGATGAGGACGCTAGAGAGGAGGGCAGGTGTGAGTGGGGTGAACAGGCCGGCCTCGCTCCATCCCTGCACCTTCCATGGGGGTTTGCTACCTGTGATCTTAGGTGCTGGGGCACAGGGGAATCCCCCATTGGGCTGCTCCAGCTCTCCAAGTTCAAAGGGCTCCCGGGGCCGGGGCTTGAACTCCCGCCTGGGTCGTGAGGAGGCTTCCTGCACCCTGCAGGAACATAAAACCCTGAGTGCCCACATCCCCTCTCCTTCCACTCTGCTGGCCCTAAACAAAGTCCCCCACCTCAACTATCCAAAGCAGTCACCTCTGCCCTCAAAGCCACCCAGGAAACTGCAGCCTGACACAGAAAGGCAAAGGACGTGGGCCTGAGCTAACTCCCTTGTCTTCTCATCTTCTAGCTCAGGCTACCAGTGCCATCTCCCATAGGGCCCTGCTCCCTACAACACACACACAGCTCCAAGGACCCTTTACAGACTCAACCCAGCACCAGCTTGCCCATGTTCATCAGCACAGGGCGAGTAGCAGCGGCAGGGGCTGTGGGAAGTGGGAGGGAAGACACTACTCACCTGCGCTTCAGCTTGTCAGCCAGCTCCTCCAGGATCTGCACTGCCTGCCGGTGGTAGTCCAGCTGGGCATCCACCAGGGCTGACAGCTGGCTCACCTGCTCTATCTGCAACAGGGAAAAGCCAGATGACATGGCCACACCCTCATCCCGGAGGTTCAGCATCCCCTTCTCAGTGGGCAGCCCCATCTTCCTAATGGGACGGTGCCCTGGGTCCTAGGCCCTGCAGGGCACGCACGTCGGTCTCCAGGAGGTTGTGCATACTGGTCTCCGCCACCTCCTTGGACTCCTCGAACTTCTCTAGGGCCTGGCGCAGCTCCTCGTCGGGGATCTTGCCCTGGCGCTTCTTCTTGTAATCAAAGTCAAGGCGGCGGCCCTCCAGTTTCTTCAGATGGTGCTGTGGGTGCAAACACGGTGATGGAGCAGCACAGCTGCACAGGGACACCATCCCCACTTCCCCAGGGACAGGACAGCACCTGGATCTCCTTCAGATCCTTGTCACACAGGTTCTGCAGTGGGTCAATGAAGTTCTGCTTGACCTCAATGTCCAGCGAGTCCTTCACCTCAGCCAGGCGCTTCATGGACTCACCTGCATCTAGCAGAGCATCACCTGCAGAGGGCTGGCTGTCACGGCCAAGACTCCCCACTCCTGACTGATCCCTATACTAAGTCAAGCAAGTCAGAAGATGGCCAACAAAGGACCCTTCTGCCAGGCTTCCTTGGACATGGCCGCCCCACTCACCCAAGCCCTCAGCTGCCCCTCACCAAAGTTGGACTCTCCACCTAGTTCTTTGCCATGGCGGACCATGCACTCTCCCAAAAGACCCTCAGACTGTGGGTAGCCAGGATTCTTCACTTGGCCCCGGATCTTGGATACGGTGTTCAGCATAGTCAGCTTGGCCCGCGAGGCTGTAAGAGGACAGATGGCCTAGGTGGGCTCAGAGGCTCCTCTCCACACTATATTGTACTGAGGCATACCCCAGATCAGGGGCCACATATCCCCAACTGGCCAGTGGGCCAGGAGCCAAGAGGCTGTCTCTGGGTGCACTCCCAAGGACCTGGCAGTTCCTAGAAGAGGAGGCCAACTCCCATGCATCCCTTCCCTCCAGGCCTTGGGAAGAAGTCCTATCATCTGCAGAGGTCAAAGAGATCACAGCATGTTCTGTCTGAGTTCCCAGAAATGGTCTCCACCCTCTCAATCTTCAGTGACTGCGCCCTGTCTCTCACTCTTGCCTGGGAAGACCTGGCCCTACTGTGCACTGGCCCAGCAAGTCAGCAGAAGGGGTTCTTGTATGTGGAAGCCACCACTCACAGAGTGGAATGGCCATCATCACTTCAGTCCAGGGGAAGTCTGAGGAGTCAGACATGGTACTCTCCTTCCCACTGATGTAACCAGAGGCCCGGGGCCTACCTGGATTTGGCTGCAGATATTCTATGGTTCTGACCAGCACCTCTGCCACAGCCTTGCTGGTGACATCCACCTTCTGTGGAGAGAGCCACCATGTTAGAGCCATTAGATGCCAAGGTGGAGCTGGATGCAGAGGTGGATACTCTTCTGTCCTCCAGCAGGAGTGGGGCCCACCAGCCCCACACCCCAGTCCAGTGTGGAATCCTACCTTTTCCATCTCTTTAAAGTCATCATCCAGTTTGGTCCCTTCGGCCCCACCAACCTTCTCGCTGACCAGCTGTTGGGTACAAGGAGGAAGGCACGTGAGGGCACAGGAGAAATTCCTGCTGGCTTGTGGCGGACAGCTACTATGCCTGTCAAGGATGCAAACTCTGGGAAAGGCAGACAGATGAGGTATCTGGACAAGACCTGGAGAAGCCAACAGTGCTGGGGTGTGCTGTGATCCAGCACAGCACTGAGCACTGCCTCTGAGGGCCCAGGCTCATTACTCTGTGGAGACTGACCCTGTTACTTTGGCAGAGGCAGAGCATAGGCCCCATGGCAGCTCAAGCCTTGGGGATGCTGCAGGCTTTGGTGTACCTGAGTCCTTGGTGCCTGCCACTGTGACATTGACACCTGATAAAGATGGCCCCCCTCAAGGAACCCAGAACTAGACTCACTTTGCAATCAGGAGCTTGGAGCAGAGTAAACACAGCTGGGCCCTAACCCTGCTGGACCTGGCAGAAAGCCCTGAGTGGTTGTGTCACTATCTGAATGCCAAATGATGTGTGTCACTCCTCTGGGGCACAAGGCCCCAGTCTGCCCACCACAATCATCCTCACTCATCACACTCCTAGGACACACAAGCTGGGCAGCTACTGTCCAGGTCACCCTCAGTGAGATGTGACAGGTCCACTACTAGCTATGGAGACATAAGGCCCAATAAGCACTCTGTGGGGTGGTTCTAGGGGGCCCTTGCTCAGAGGCTAAAGGCATGGAAACCCCACATGCAGAATGGCAGGCTGGCCTCCCAAGAGAAGATGCTAATGTGGCTTTCAGATGCCATGGCCTTGGTGTTCCTGACTGAGCTGTTGCTTGATATGAGCAAGGATTCTGCAAGGGCTGTGTGGTACCCCACACAGGTAAAGACTTTGTAGAGTAACCTGGGAGGAGGTGACCAGAGATATCAGGAAGTAGAGTGACTGCAGAAGCGGGGGAAGTGACCTCCCAACCCTGTGCTTGTGAGTAGGCCTCTGAAGAAGGCTGCTATAGTCTCTGCTTGCCCCGTCCATTAGATAGGGCTGCCCATGAAGGTCCCCAGAGCCTCTTAGGTCTCCAAATCTACGGGGAAGCCCAGGACAGGCCCAGCAGGTGCGTGGGCGTTCCCAGGGAGACCCACCAGCTTCCACAAGCAGTTTCGATTCTCCAGTCTGAGCAGAGGCAGGATGTCACTGATCACAAGGCCTGGCTCTTATGGTAAATGCAGACAAGTGAGGCAGTGCCACAGCTTCTGGGGACAGCACCTGGGCCTGGGTACATGGCAGCATAGGGAAGGCAGCAAGGCAGGAAAGGGGAGGCCAGAGCACACCTAGCTGTTCTCTTAATGGTCCCATCCCCTGTGCCTTGTGATCTGGGGACCCAGCCTCCCCAAGGCCCAAGAGCTCCACTGCGGCCCATATCACTGGCCACGAGCAAGCTGCACCCTCATACTCTGAGCCCTTTGCAAAACCACATCCCTCCACAGCTCGTGGGCAGGTACTGGCACAGGGAGAAACTGGGAAACTCAAGCCACCCACACTGCAGAGCCAGAAGACAGGGTGCAGCCTGTTTACAAGTCTGTGGGAGAGCCATCCCAGCTGCCTACAACACAGAAGGGTTGTGTGGTGGCATGCAAACATCTAGGTTCCTGGCAGAAAGCTGCCTGCCCTGCAGAGGTCATGCTACAGTTCCCTTGGGGTGCAAACTGCGTAGTGCTCAGGTAAGTCCAGGGACCCTGCAGGGCTGATGGGTATGTGGGCATCATTACCCTAGCAGGATTGCGCTGGGGAACCCTAGCACAACAAGACTGCTCCCACGTCTCTGGCCAGCCTGTTTCCACAGATTTGTCCCTTCTTAGAGCACAGGAAGTCAGTGGCCTGGCCACTCATGTCAGGTCTCCCTAATATGGTCTCTGTTGACAATGTTACTGGTAAACCAGGCACCTGGGGTTGGTTGGGGTGGGGAGGACACAATGGGGGGACTGGCTTGCCAATGGGATCACAGACACAAAGACACAGAGTCTTTCAGAGTCTCTGTCTTTCAGAGCATGATACGGACTATCATGGCTGCATGGGACAGAGGAGTCATAAGGCAGGTGACAGGACATGTGACAGAAAAGCTAGGTAGAATGGGGTTTCTGGCAGGTCCATAGGGTCTACCCTGAAATATCCCTTTATTGTGACTTGGTAGCCATGGGGGTGGGGGAGGGGGCGGTGTTCAATCTGAGCAACAAAGATCTTGTCACAAAAGGGGAGGAAGAGTACCCAGTGGCTCCCTGCTGCATCTAGTTACAGTCATCCAGAGGGTCAAAGTAGGGCCCCACTGTGCATGACTGAGCATGACAATGTCTACAGATGGCCATGCTGTCCAGTGAGCAAGCACCTATGCCTCACACACTGCAGCTTCCAAGGCTTCTGGGGCTCCTCAGCACACCCTTCAACCAGGGGCTCAGCCTAGTTTGGAGCAGGCTGACATAGGCGGGGTCATCAAAGGGCCACCCGCTCCAATTTACCAATGTCGGCACCATGACAGACCCATTATCCACAGGGCCCTGGGTCCACCCACAGGGAGCCCATGTCAGCTGGAGAACACAGGACAGGATGTGGAGGCTGTCTAGAAAGGATATGAGGCCAGCGAGGTGTGCAGGAGCCGTGTCAGGCCCCTGTGATGGAGGAAGTGAGAGCATACAGCCCAGACTTCTGTCCTTGCTACTGGCAGGCCCTGGCTATGTCACCACTTGAGGACCTCAAGGTTGGAGTTGCAGCCACCCTTCCTTTTTAGTTTACACCCCAGTCCTCTCTGCTTAGCAGAGCTGTTGGACCCCCACATGCCCAAGCCTAGCTTGTTACGTTCCTGATACCTGGCTCCTGGTGGGGAGCCATCGTAGGCAGAACAGGCATCATACTGAGCAGCACACTGGACTCTCCAGAAAAGAAAAGGGTCCTAACTCAATTATCGTCCTCAGTCAGGAGCCTCCAGTTCCCCAGTGTCACAGGAAGAAGGCCCGATTCTGAGCCCTTGGGTAAAGCTCATTTGTAAGCTGCTCAGTCTGTCTACATGCTAATACAGGAGTGAACATGCAAGAAGGTGGCCAGCCACTGCCCCATGGAGTGTCCTGGTCCCCGGAGCTAGTGGCCTCCACTGCTCCAAACAGCAATACCAGGATGTGGGGTGAAGTGTGCCAACAAGATCACACATCACAGGCTCTCATAAATAATTGGAATTTGCTGGTTGTGCAAGCCACTGCCTCCTTTTGTGACAGCAGTCATGAAGGAACTTCCTCTGGCCTACCAGGAAGCTCAACAGGACCCCGTGTACCACCGGGGCCTGGTGCCTCCCTAGAGGAGCCTTGGTGCGAGGCAGTGGCACCAGTGATCACTCAGATGTCCCCATGACCAGATTGGGCCCCCAGAGGCACATGAAAAAGACAGTCCTCTGTGGTGCGCTGAGGCTCATGTGAGAACTGAGCTTTGGGAGCCACAGGCTGTGGGCTCTCAACTGAAGGTGTCATTAAGTCATGGACTATATCATAATGTTCCAGGCCTCTCATGTTATCCCTAGACTCTGGGGCAAGCTGGTGCCAATCAGCTGAACCTTGCTAAAGTCTTCTTCCCTGACCCTGTCACAAGTCAGATACCTTGCCTTGCTAAGGCAGTCTGGGGTCTCAGTTCTGCCCGAGACAGCAGAAATCTGCACACTTCCTGTTTGTCTCCAAAGACTTTCAGCAGTGCATCCTAACTCTGCTTCCTTATGTCTATCCTACGGGAAAGCGCCAGGCTCTTGGTCAACTTAGCTTCTCCACTGTCAGGTGAGGCAGGAAGACTGTGCCTTACATGCTGTGAAATCAACTTCAGATGAAAACTATTAAAGAAAGAAAAGGAAAGAAGGAAGAAAATCCAAGCCACAAACAAATGAGGCCACAGCCTCACGGCCCATAGGGCCTTTGAAGGACAGTCCCAAGGATGCTACTCACTCAAGGGGCTCCACAGCCCGCTCCACACAGGCCTAGGGACGAGGGAGAGTTTCATGACTAAGGCCTGCCCACCACCAGGGCACCAGGACCACTGCATGGCCCTGGGAGCATGGGCTAGTACCCCGTGGGTGATAAGAGTTGAGGTCCCTCATGTAGGCAAATCAGGGGGACAGATCTAAGGTCCACAAGACCCCAACCCTCCCATCCCCCAGTCCGGGCTGTCTTGTCTGTTGGAATCCACCCTGCACTCATGCAACTCTCTCCAGCTGCACAGTGCTGCCTTCGAAGCAGCAGGGTTGGGGCTGTCATCTAGTTTCCAGTATTCTGCCTCAGCTTGACCAGAGCCACCTCCCCTACCATGGCAGAAGGTTCTGGAAAGTCTGAGCAAGCTAGGCAGAATCTTGCTCTGCACCCTAGGGACCTGGCTCTGGTGGTTGGGTGGGGCTGTGCCACAGGATACAGAAGTGGGAATGACAGGTTTCTTTGAAGGACAAGTGGGATGGCCCAAACCCTGCCAGGCCATCAGGATGACAGCTCAGCCTCCCAAAGCTATAATCTGCACCTCTCACACCAGACCTGGGTGACAACTGACACACAGACAGGGCAGGGGGACCAGGTTCTACAGTCCAGAGAGCTGCTCAGTATGCCTGCTCTGCCCACAATGGCTCCCCACCAGGAGCCAGGTATCAGGAATGGAACAAGCTAGGCTTGGGCATGTAGGGCTACACAGTTCTGCTAAACAGGAAGGACTGGGGTGAGCAAGAGTGATGGTGACAACCCATGCTGGGGGTCTGCTGACCCCTCTGTGCATGTTGTGTTAGATGACACTGTCCCCTACACAAGAGACCATGAGCACTGGGTATTTGTTGAGACAGTATTTATTAAGATAATAGACAAATGAATGACCTCACCCTTAGTGTGTCAATGCCAAGTCACCTAGGTCTGATGACAGTGGTGGAACACTTGCCCCACCAGGCCAAGGCTCAAGTGTGCTCACCAACAGCAACCCAGAACTTAGGCAGTTCAGGGCAATCTGAGCTACAGACACTGCCTCCAAAATGAATGAATGAATGAATGAATGAATGATTAAAAAAGAAAAGGAAGGGAAAGCCCCTGCTATACCAAGCCAAGCTTCAGATGCTAGTGACCCTCCCACACTTCTCAGGGTAGGGTGGGCTGTGTCCTAACAACTGTAGCAGCCATGTGCTAGCATGGCAGCAGGGGTGAAGGAGGCTGGGAAACCCTCATGTCGCCACAGTGGCCACCTCATCCTTTCATGGCTCACTGTCTGTCTTCTCCTGTCCTTGTGAGACCCCACCGTCCCTGGCTCTGTCTAGGCAGTCTTGTTCTCACCTCAGAAGTGAGGCTAGGACACGGCTGCCCCAAGGACAGACACTGAGCACCGACGGATGCAGTGCAAACCTTCCTGCCCTCAGTCCCACTTGCACTACATCATCATGTTTGGGTGGCATCTGCGCTCACTGCCCTGCTCTTCCCACATCTGAATTCCAGTGACCATGTGCTCTGTGAGTCACTCATACCTTTCTACAGAGGCTGCCCATTACTGGCCTTGTCAGTCAGACAGCACTGTAAATATCTGGGATGTTTGAATGCTTGTTAAGACACTGGCTAGTTAGGTGTCCCCTGACTAGGTGTTGCTGGTCATACAATAACTATTATGTTTGTCTGTAAAGTTCAAGAGGGAAAGACATGATTGACCTGAGCATACACACAGCCAGCAGGTCCATAGGAGGTGCTAGACCAGACTGGGAGGGAAGTGTGGGCACCTGTGTGGAAACAGCCAGGCAAGAAGGGTGCCAATGGCCTGTCAGGTGAGCAAGAGGGAACCCAGCATGGGACATCGTCCCATTAAAACTACCAATATGTTCCTCAGGAGAGCACATGAAACCAGGCTCAGAGGTGCCCTACCCTCCTGCAACCCATAACGCTTGCACACTCTGAGCTCCAGAGTCACTGCAGGAAGGGGTTAATGAGGGTTATAGGGTGAGGGACATCCACAGGGTTAATCTGGTGAACATGTTTTGTATATAAACCTCAACACATCGCCAGCTTCCTGAATGAACATTCAGCAGTGCCTGAGACCAGAGATTTATCCTCAGTGCCCAGGGGGACAAGCAGGCAGAGCTGAAGGTTGGGTCTACAAAGCATGGGAGGAGCCTTCAGTCAGTGACAGGGGCAAGGGCTCAGAATACTGGCTTCCATTCTCTAAAGGCCCAGGTATTGGTCCTGGTCCTTAGAGCAATGAGTGTGCCCTTAAGAATGGTGGGGTCCCTAAAGCAAAAAAGGCCTATGACCTTCCAACTGAGCCAGAACAAAACTCTCTCAGCAAAACTGCCTCTCCCAGGCATGTGGTTACAGTGACTGAAAGCAGAGTGAAGATGACTTTCAGAGGCCAGGTCCCACTCAACACATCTCTCAAGCCACCAGTGCAGGGGCCCTGAATTTGGAAAGACGCTGGACTACTTCAGTCACAGCCAACAGCAGCACACCAGCATCTCGAGCTCAGCCTCCCTGGCCCGTGAGGCTTATATGTCCTCATCCTGGGACACAAGAGCACAATGAGCACCACACTCAGGGACTGCCTGAAAAGCCTGGGAGGGTGGAGGCTGTGAGGCTGCGGGTGTCACTTGGTGGGAGGCTTGGGGAGCTGGGATCAGAAGCAGTGTGGCAGCCTTTGATCTCACTAGGAACACAGGCCCAGGTGCCAGCTCTGTGAGAGTGCCGATCCTGGGAATGCATGGGAACTACAGAAGGCAGATAAGCTAGAAAAGTAGAGGAGGCTGGGTGGCTAGAGTTCAAATTCAAATGATGGCCTTGGCCAAGCACAGGAGCCAGATGAGTGTCTTCAAACTCATGGTGATCTTCCTCTTCTGTCTCCTGTGCTAGGACCCATGCTTGAGCCAGCAGGCCTGGCTCTCAGAGCACAGGACTGACCATATGCCTGGGAGCCTCCCAAGCTTTTTGTAGTTTGCCAGCATGGGCGACACAACAGGGTGGGTGAAATATCACCCTCCACAACGGTTCAAACACACTGCACCTGTGGCTCTGGGCCTGAGTAGGGTCACACCTACAGAATAACCTGGTTATTTTCCAGGCTAGGATCACAGATACTGACATGGTCACAGCAAGCAGGCAAGGCTCTCAGAGAAAGCCAGGGCATCTGCCCAAGGGTTGGCCACATGATGACCGTGTACTGCTCTACTGCAAAAACAGCAAGACTTAAGAGGTATCATCTCCCTCTCCTAGACAAATGACAGAGGAGATGGTGACAGCATCTGAGCTCATAGACAGCTCATTCACAAAGCAGATTTATAACTACCACAGATGGACATCTGGGTCATCACCTATCACCTCCTGCTGACAGTGCCCCATGCCATCTCAAGGTCCCTAACTGACAGGGCTCATTCTAGATTTCATCAGAAACAGCTCGGGCCTGACATCGAGGAAGGGAGGTGGCCCTGTCTCCCACAGGCCAAGGGATACTGCAGCTTGCCACTCTGCCTGGCTCTGAAGAACAGAGGCAGCGCTAGCTGTCAGTATGCATGAACACAGGCCCAGCCTGTTCCCCTGGTGAGGGTGGTATGGAGCCTCTCTGCAAGAGCCTCAGAGAGCATCTCTACTCACAGCTGCCTGAGCCCTGACAGCAGGACATTGTATACTGTCCTGCTGAGCCAGCAGGGCTGGACTGCAGTTGGTTCCTGTTGGCCATGGTGATGTCTGAACACTCCTTCAGGCAGCTCCGGCAGGAGCCACTGACTGCCAAGCCTCATGCCTTCAATTCTCTTCACACTCAATCTCAAACCTGCAGGACCCAAAATTTCCCTGAGACCATGGGGGAACCGTGGTGTTAGACACCAGGGAGGTGACTCCCAGAGGTGGTATGGGGAGAACACACCCCCATGATGATCCTTCTACAGCTGCAGAAGGTCAAGACAACTTCTGGGTGGGAATGACTGAGTTTTGCAGTTCTTAACCCTGCCACACTGGGCACCCACCATGGACTAGAGAACTTACTCTTCACGCTCTCCCAGGCACCTGAAACTCCACTTACCAAGTCACGAATCACGGCAAGGGAACCACCAAGGCTCCCTCTGCCTTTTGTTCCACAGTTCTGGTGATGGAGCCAGAGCCCGTGCCCATACAAGGAGATTCTGAGTGGGGGAGGGGGCTTTATACCTAGGCCACGACCCCAGCCCTCCCTGGGGACTTTGAGGGGTGGGGCTCTGTCACTATGTCACACCCTGGAAGAATCCATTAAAGGTAGATTTAAAATGGAGTTTTAGGCTAGACATGGTGGTGAACAGCTGTGACCTCAGGACTTGGAAAGCTGGAACAGGACTGTGAATTCAAGTTAGGCTGTATTAGAGTGAGACTGTCTGAAGAGTAAGTAGCTAACGCAGTTCCTGTGAAGAGCAGTCAGGCTGCGGAGCGAACAGGCACAGCACAAGCAGCCAATGAGCTCCTGCAGAGGGCCATGTGAGTGCTGGTAGGCAGGCTGGAGAAGGGCAACTGGAGTCACATTCAGTGCTGGGACAGGGGATGAGGGTGTGGGAGTGGTGGGTGCTGAGGAGTGGCTCACAGAAAGAATGGGAGGTCAGGAGGGACCTAGAGACAAAGTGGTTGCAGATGCTCCACAGGGAATGCCAGGCAGTCTAACCACATGCAAGTGCATGAGATGCAGCCAGGCCACCTGGATGAAGGGAAGTAGGTCTCTGGGCTAGAGGTGGTCTAACTCATGGAGACCTGAGCCAAGGTATGTGGAGACTGGTGTTTCCTAGCAGGGTGGCCCAGCTCCTCCAGGGAGCTGGCTGTTCCCAGGCTGCTCTGCCAGCTTTGAGTCACAGTTACTGCTGTGACACCCTGTAGCCTCCTATAGCCTAACCTAGCGGGCCTCTCTCCTGAGTCCTAGAGATACATCCTAAGGCCAGAGGGCTATAGCCAGGCTAATTTCTCTGTAAGGCCACTCAGACTTGCTCCTGGCCAAGTTTCAAAGGACCCATGGACCACCCATTTCACTCAAGTACTATGTGATCCTAAAAAGTCCGGCCAGGGACACTGTGGGAGGCCACAGAGCAGAATCCCCATTCTTAGCTTTCAGCAGACGACCACCTTGGCGGTGCCTGTCCTCTGGTGCCAAAAGCATGTCTTGGTATAGCCTGCCTCTAGGACCATGCTGAGCAATATCAGAGCACATTGGATGCCATGAAGGTGAGACTGAAGTGCCGGGTGCTCATGGGCAGAGGGCTGCCCTCCAGCAAGCGCCGAGGCGCCAGAGACAGGGGTGTGCGAGATACAGAGAGTCAACACAGAGAGGTAGGGTAGAACATAGCACAGCCTGGGTAGGGTGTGGACAGGGCTGTGAAGACTGGTCTGATGGTATGCACAATACCTACCACCAGTGTGTCCCCCAAAGTTCTGGGCAGAGACCTGAGAGGTTCCTGATGCTAGGGGACCCAGAAGACTTGGGACTGGTCTGCTTTCTCACTGGCATGTCCTTCACCTTGAGCTGCTACACAGCTGGGCACATTTTCTGTGGAGGTCAGGACCCAGTTGAGCGCAGGAACAGTCTCCACTCATGACCCAGGAGAAGGCAACAGGGCACCTGTTACTTGTGTCATCCTGAAATGCTGAGTAAGCATGCTGGTCCTCAAGGGTCAGCCACCCTCCCCACACATGGGGGGAAGCAGGGTAGGGGGACAAACAGCAGGGAAGGAACCTCGGCTATGGGACTACTCCAGAGGTCTGCAGGCAGGTGCTGAGTCAGGGCCTGAGAGGAAGCCACAGCTGTGGTCCAGAAGTGCTTGGGAAGTGTCTCATGACCCCCTTGGACCAAATCAGCACGTTTTCTAGGAGCTGAGCGGAAAAGGAAGATGAGACATCCTGCAAGCTGTATGCAAGGCCTACTGAGGTCAGGAAGAGGGAGCAGAGGCCCCTACCTAAGCAGCACAGAGAAGCTGAACAGGGCAGCTGCAGTTCTCTCTCTGGTTTTCCAGAGAGCTCAAAAAAGGACCAGAGAATGGCAACTCAGCCCATCACACATCCATACACCTGTGATCCCAGCATTTGAAAAGCCGAAGCAGGAGGATGGCCCTGGTTTGGGTTTGTTGTTAGTCTAGGTGATACAATGAGACCCCATCTCATAAACAAAATCCTTAGAAAAATAAAAACAAGTAAATAGGGAATGGGATGGCTCAGTTGGAATGGTCCCTGATGCATTGATCCTTGGCTCCCATGTGAAAAACTGGATGTAAGGAGATAAGCAATCCAGTGCTGCTGCACACAGGAGGACCCTAGGCTGCCAGGCTGTCTCAGTGGTGAGCCCAGGTTCGTGTTGGGTGGTACCTGAGAGACAACACCTGAGGTTGACCCCCACTATAAATATATAAAGTGGCCTGGAGCTGGAGTTGGGGGTGCCAAGCCTAAGCCTGGTTCCATGCCCCACCCCCTACAATTCCTGTGGTCTCTCAATTCCCACAGGGGAAGTGGGCTGTGGAGTGGCAGAGGGGGTGTAGCTGTGTCCTGGGTTCCTGGGTCAAAGGCTCTGTTGGGTGGAAGGGAATGGACACACATGCAAACACACACAGACATATGCAGGTGTACTGCATGCATGCATACGGAACAGGAGCCTCTCTGGAAGAGCCCACGCTGAAGCATAGGGAGGATGGAGAGGTACTAACAAGAGAGCTGGGCCAACAGGACTATGGTGGTGGGGTTTACAAACCAGACGTGACAATCCTCATGGACTGCAGCGAAGCAACAGGCGGGAGCTGCCTGGACTGTCTAGGTATGGAATGGGAGGGGGTGTCTAGCATTCCTACATTAATGACTAGTTGGGTGCTGGGAGCCCAGAGTTCTGACTCAGGTGGACTGGAGGAAATCAAAGCAGAGGCCAGGGTGTAGCCCAGTACTCAGCTGTACCCATCTCCAGAGGAGAGACACCAGACATATTCCCAGTCTGCAGCCCCTCCTAGCCCTTAAGCCCTATGGGAAGTTAGGGCTTCTGCAGCAGGCTGGGACAGAGGCGGCTCCAGCACAGCTAGAAGCCTCAGGCACTGCCATGGGGGCAAGGTACTCACACCAAACACTTGCCTGGTACTTGGTAGGCACTGGGCAGTCTCTAGAAACACACACACACACACACACACACACACACACACACAGTCAATGGAAAATGCAGTTGGTAATTTTTTTTCCTAGCTCTGACCAAACAATCTTTCTTTTCAAATTCAGGCAAAAAAGGGGGCTAAAGGAGGATGGGGTGGGGGTAGAGGCTGCATTCCAGGCAGCCATGAGCTCCATGCTTAGGTGTACTCCACTCCATCTCTAAGCTGCTACAGAACGATGAGAAAACCAGCCAGCTCAGGCTAGCAGTCAAGACACCAAAACAAATTTCTGAGCCTCAGGCCACTTCCTCAGAGCCCACCCCCAGGGCGAGGAGTCAGAAGGGACCACAACTACAATACCTGTGCTGCCTGAGCCAACATCCTTCCACTTCCCCACCTCTAACAAGTGAAACTTCCAACTTCCCTCACAACCCAAGCTCATTTTGTACATGACATGGCTTGTGGTTTCTCTTTCTTACAAGAAAAGATAATCTAGAGACTCAGGAATCTACCAGAGAGGTGTTATTTGGAGAAAAGAAACACAGGAGAGGGACCCAGGTGAAAGTGCAGAATGCAGAGAACCCAGGAAACTTCTACAAGAGGCTGGGCTATGGGCCATCTGTGTGTAACTTTTTGTTTTTTGTTTTTTTGTTTTTTGTTTTGTTTTTCGAGACAGGGTTTCTCCGTGTAGTTCTGGCTGTCCTAGAACTCACTCTGTAGACCAGGCTGGTCTCGAACTCAGAAATCCACCTGCCTCTGCCTCCCAAGGCTGGGATTAAAGGTGTGAGCCACCACTGCCCAGCATGTGTGCAACTCTTGAGAGCTGGCTCAAAGCTCTTTGGGCCAGGGCCTTGGAGTGTCTACACAGTAAAGTGATCCTTAACTGAGATGGGCTCCCAGGTCTGTAGGCAGGTTGGATGGGCAGCCCTCCAAGTGGAAAAGCGTCTAGTGGCTGCCCTGTGAGTCCTCCTACAGTGCCTGCTGGGAAGTCCATCTGAGGATCTGCGGCCACAGGCACTCCAACAGAAGGATAGCCACAGAACCCAGGCTGGCACCACACCCTAAGGAGTTCAGGTGTGTGAGGTCTCTTGCCTCCTGCACAGATCCAACCAACTCAACTCCATCTGGGAGTGTTGCTTCAACTTCCAACATTCCTACACTTCCTGCTTCAGTCTTCTCTATCCCACACTAGCCTCCCTGCAAGGTCCACAGATAGAGCTCAGAGGTCTTTGTCCTTAGGCAGCTGCTGAGCCCTTCTTGTCAGCCCTTGGCTGACAGCCGCAGCTGACTGCTCCCTCTTGCTGGGCCTCTGCAGACTGTGGGGAGAACCTCTCACAGGCAAGGCCCCTCTGCAGACTGTGGGGAGAGCCTCTCACAGGCAAGGCCCACGCAATCCCTTACACTATTGCTCATCTCTCTGTGGAATCTACTCGAGCCAGCGCCACACCCAGGAATCTCAGACTGTACTGCAAAGCCACAGGATTAGCACAGCGGGGGCTTCTTGGAACAGAAACTGGGCAACAAACTACATGTTCACAGACCTCCCGCAAAGACCCAGGGCCTGCATGACTGTGAGGGGCAGGCTCTGAACTACTCACTCGAGTGGGGTTTCACTGCATACCCTTAGAACTAGCACTGTTCACCAGGCTGGCCCTCAACTTGTAACAAAGCCCGGGCTTCCTGCGTGGTCGGCAAGCACTCTCACCGACTGCACTACACACCCAATCATCGGCTGTTGTTTTGAGATGTGAGAAGTTCTCACTTTGAAACCCAGACTTGCCCTAAACTCACAGCCTATCAGAGAGTGGGTGACAGGCTACGCCAAGAGCCCAGGCCCCATTCTGTCCTCTGCATTTTGAGAGCCATGGAGGAGTTCTAGAAGAGGAGTGCAGCCGCTCCAACACCCTGGTGGGGTCTGGCCTCTGAGCTGAGACTGGCATTGGTAGGAATGCATAGACAGAAGACAGCCTTCTGCAGACACACCAGCGCCAACCCTAGTGACCTCTAGGGCATCAGATACAGCAGCCAGGCTGTCTCCACGGGTTTCATTTTGAAACAGGTCTCACTAAATGGCTGGAACTCACTTGGTTTTTGATCCTCCTGCCTCAGCCACCAGAGGGTCTGGGGTTACAGGCCTGCCAGGCTTTCCAGTAATGTCCCATAGCTCAGGGTAGAGCTTTTGCCAGTGTGGTGAGGCCCTGGGTTCCAACCCCAGCAAATATCTCTCAAATGAGAGAGAGAGAGAGGGGGGGGGGGGGGGGGGGG
>JADRCD010197907.1:0-11227 GCA_019843815.1 Montemys delectorum
TGGAGAAAACAAAGGCAAAGTTATTTATTGCAGCTCTTGTGTTTTAGTCCCTGGAGGTGCCTGCCTCTCTCCCCCCAACCCGAGGTGGGAGTCACTGCTGGTTCTTCCCTGATCCCAGCTCAGGCGTGGGTTTGTCCATTCCACAGAACCTTCACCCCACCTTATTCTCCAAAGCTTGGTCTCTAGACCCTTGCTTCCCTTGTTCTTCACAGGAAGTGAGTATACATGTGCACGAGCCTGTGTACACAGACACTTGTGCGCGTGCCCGACTCAACGTGACAGTCAGGGGCGACTTTAGGGATGGCAGATTCTGCTGCCACATTGGAAAGGTGTCTGTTGGAAAAAATGATAGTTGTTCACTGTCAAAGAAGACTATGTTGCAGGAGCAGGCCCTTGCTAGGGGACAGTGAGTGACACAACAGAATCAGGAAAAAATGGAATTTCCTCCTAGCTTTTTGAGCAACAAGAGCTTTAGGCTGGCTGAGAAGTTAGGTCAGGTACCTGTATATGCATAACTAATGAGCAAAGAATATTGTCTGGTTTGGTTTTTGTTTTTTCGAGACAGGGTTTCCCTGTGTATCCTTGGCTGTCCTGGCGCTCTGTAGACCAGGCTGGCCTTGAGCTCAGTGATCCACCTGCCTGATGGCTCAGCTGTTAATGGCTAGGCTCACAATCTATTTTTTTAATGGCCTGAGAAAATTTGCATGAAATTTTAGTAGCAGCCAGCCATGGATCTGTAAGTTTGAGGCCAGCCACTGCTAGCTTATACAGTGACACCCTATCTCACCTAAAACAACAAAACCCTAGGCTATTGCATCACAGCTCACTGACTTGAACTCACCCTGCTATATCACGTTCACCTTTGGAAGTGTGTCTATAACAATCCAGTTTGTGTATCTGGAAAGTTTTGGTCTATTGCGTTCACATTTGCTTACACAGTAGATCTTGGAAACATTGGTAGAAGCAAAGGGAATGCACCTAGCTCAGTCCAACCAAATCTATCCCTTCCTCCCCACTTGCTGGGGGAAGTGCTTCCAGCCACACCCTAACCCCTTTCATCCGGTTGTTTTTTTTTTTTAAAGATTTATTTACCAGAAGAGGGTATCAGATTTCATTACATGTGGTTGAGAGCCACCATGTGGTTGCTGGGATTTGAACTCACAACCTTCAGAAGAGCAGTCGGTGCTCTTACCCGCTGAGCCATCTCACCAGCCCCCGGTGGTTTCTTAATGCATTATGAGCATTGGATCCCAAGATGGGTTAAAAATGTCAACTGCTGAGAATTAAATCCAGGTGCTCTCAGTTGCTAAGCCACAGTTCCAGCTCTGTGGGTTTTGTTCTGTTTTTTGAGACAGGGTTTCTCTGTGTATCCCTGGCTGTCCTGAAACTCACTCTGTAAACCAGGCTGGCCTCGAACTCAGAAATCTGCCTGCCTCTGCCTCCCGGGTGCTGGGATTAAAGGTGTGCGCCACCACCACCCGGCTTATTTTTATATTTATTGCGCCATGTAGCACAGGCTAGCCGCCTTCCTGTCTGCCCTGAGTGTGCTAGGGAAGATTGCCACCACGCCTGACTACATCAAAACTGTAGGGTTTTATGTGCAAGTGTCCAGCCCTGTTTTCGCAGAGTGCTCTGGGTGGCTAGTGCACAGGTAGAGCAGGCCACGCTGCCTGAGCAGTTCCCCTCTGACCCTCTCCAGAAAAGGGACTCTGCCTGAGACGTCTGACTTGTGCCTCCCAGGGACCACGAGAGCAGCTTTATTCCGACATCTTTTATTAAGGCGGCATGATAGAAGTGGGCCACCAGCCCAAACCTTGTGGCCTGAGGAAAGACCTGTGTCCGTAGGGTTTGCCCTGTCTCCAGGTAGCTCAGTCACCTCCACGGCATCCATCCCTACTTAAACCCTCTTCGCTGAAGATGCGGTGGAGGGCTGAGGAGAGGAAGGCATGACCCCATCCCAGGCTGTAGCAGCTCCTGGGCCACAAAGCGGTAGCAGAGGGGAAGGGAGGGAAAGAGCAACCGCCAGGGTTACCACCACTTGTGGGGTACAGGCCTCACTGTACCCTCTTACAGTTGTATTCAAAGCAATAAATTAAAATGACCATCAGCACCCCTCAAGACCCCTCAATCATAGAAGCTAAGCAGGTAGCAAAGCAACAATTTGTGGGTTCTTGCTCCTCTGGCCGAAGCCTAGGCTGTCCCCTCTAAGAGCAGCTGGAGTACGGATTACACAGAGGCCATCTAGGTTGGCTTCTCACAGGCGTCTATCGGGATGCCTGAAGGACCCCGCGAGGGCCAACGCCTTTGGAAGGTACAGGGGCGTTTTGGCAACTGAGAAGGTTGGAGCCCCAGACAGAAGAGGGACTCAGAAGAAATGCTGGTGTGTGGATTTTACCTGTTTGTATTTCTCTGACCATCATGGCCCAGGACAGCCAAGCTGGTTGAGTGGGAAGGAAGAGGAGCTGACTGGCCATGAAGACGCCCTCATGACCAAGCAGCCCCTTAGTGCACACTGTGGGGATAGGCAGGACCTGGCCCCTTAGGCTTTGTGAGGGGGAAGGAAGCGCCCCTCGGGCTTCAGATATGGCATGGATTGTTCTAGAGGCAGGGAGGGGGTGGCAGTGGCCCCTCCTCCGCTTGGTGGCCACCTGAGGGGGCCTGTCCCAAGCTACAGGTGGATGGCTGTGACATCTGTGGGAGTGCTGGTCTGACTGGGCCCCTGGCTGCTAGAGCCCCGGGGGGCTTTGGGCACAGGGCTGGGGGCCGTCTGAGCAGCTTCTCTGAGGCTCTCCCTGAGGGCAGCTTCGATCTGCTCCTGGCAAGCACGCAGGCAGTCCTAGAACAAAAACAAGGTCATTCATCGATGGGATTCTCTTCCCCTACAGCACTGACAGCAGGCAGGTGGAAAGGAAGGGCCACCCCCTGCGCACTGGGAAGTCTGGGGAGGTTAGGCCACAGCCCAGCCCAGGAATCAGGTCTTAAGTTCTCAGAAACTGGCAAGAGGATGTGGCAAGGGTGTGAGAGCAACCCTGCATCTGACATCAAGTCCCCCACCCCTGGCCACAACACAGCACTTGTCAAGAGAAGGGCATCTACATGCAAGTGTTCTTCACCCCACCCACTCCTCTCCAGACTGGAGCAGGAGATAAAAGGCCAGAGAAGCAGGCAAAGGCATACAAGCGGAATTGGAGTGTGGATGCTGCCCTCTGCTGGGGATTCGGGGAAATAGCACTGTTGTTTTGTGAATGGGGCCTGAGACTTACCACTTCAGTGCCTGTGATTCCGGCCAGCAACTCTGTGAGCTCATCTGCGGACATAGAGCAGGCGCCTAGGCCTAGCACTGCAGCCCCAATGCTGCCTGTGGCGATCATGGAAGGAGGGTACATCGCAAAGGTGTAATCTTGGAAAAGAGAGGGAACCATGAGAAGGGAGCCATCTTATAACACACCAGGCCGCATGAAGACCATATACTGAGATCCCCCAGTGGTGGATGGGATGACCCTGAGCCAAGGGGAGAAGGCGGATCCTAGGGAGGAGAGGGTTTAGTGTGTGCTTGTAGTACTGCCAATCGGACCGAGGAATGCATAAACTATCACTGAGCCACCATACCCCAGCCCAACCTTCTCTGAGCTATGAGCAAGTAGCAAACTTTCCATCTACCCAAGGTGTACCTGGCCAGGAATTAGAAAATATCCAAACCCCTGGTATGAAGCCCTCAGGCAAGTAGCTACTCACTATTCCCAGGATCACCACACACAGCTCTGAGTACTAAAACCATCTCCTGGCTGCTACTACGAATCCTTCCAAAAACACAGTTTCCCCAGGTTGGTTCTTACCTGTAGCACAGAGAGCCAAAAAGGTCTGGGCATGCTTTTTGACCAAGGCCTGCCGGTCACTGGGCAGAGACAGGCGGTGCAGAATCAGGGCCAGGAAGTCGTGCGCAATCACAGCAGCCAGGTCCCACTTGAGCTTCCCCAGGACCAGCACCTCCCACTCCTGGGGGTGAGGGAAAGAACATGGAGTCAGCAGCTGGCAAAGGGGCTGAGATTTTGACAGAAGGTTCATAGTTCTGCCTCTGGCTTCAGGGGCTGGCACTGCAGAACGATGGGTTTGGGGCAGGGAAGATCTAGGGGCATACACTTAAGCATCTATTGATCGTTACATGGTGCTAAAATGACCTGAATTATCCCTTATAATCCTCCCATGAGTTTGAGGTTGGTGTGAGTTGAAACAGACCAACTTTAAATTCCACAGGGTTCGGAGATCTCTTCTTCCCCAACATTGCAGCCAGCTCTCTTAAACAGAACGGAGCATAAGGCCACTCCTAAGACTCCTCAAAGAGGAGGTTGCCCAACCCAACCCAACCCAACCCACACCCCCTTTGTGGGACATCATGGGTGGGTCCTGTCTCGAGGGAGTCCAAGCCAAACAGGATGAATCCAGATGACCCCTGAGAAACATGCCCAAGCCTACAGAACCATTAAGAGGTTTTAGGAGGAGGCTAGGAGCCCCAACCCCAGTCTACTCATCTAAAGTTCCTAGACCTAGCCCGAGCTGCACTTCCGAGTTGCACACAGGAGGATTTCTTCATTGTTTTATCTCAGGAAGGAACTCATGGGTTTGACTCCTCACTGAGGTAGAAATGTCGGCCCCACCCAGCCTCTTCCAGGACCCCCAGCAACAGCTGTCCCTCTCTTTGTCCCATGACCTAGGTGTCAGCCCTAGGCTTCTTACGGGACCCCAAAGAAACAGCCTGGACTAGAGCCAGAAGTAAGACAAGGAAGCTGGAATTTTGCACCCAGGGCTCTGTCCCGATAACCAAGTAGCATCCAGCTTCTATGGAGCACCCAAAATGCAATCAGGAGTGTGTGGGGTCCTCACTAGGTGGGCACCCTCCCCCATATCCAGAGAACATGAAAACCCCAGCCCTACTCCAAGAACACAGTAGCTGGCAGCTCACAGCCCATGGCTGCTTTCAAGGCACTCTGGGCGGAATTTTCCCCTCCTTTCTGGGGCCTCTGCTCTGCTGTGTGGATTTAGACTGCTGGAGTTCTTGGAGTCCCTCACAAATCTGACCGCAGGCCACTCACAGCTCAGGGCCTTGAGTAGAAGGACTTGCCTATTCTGAAAAACTCCCCTCACACACAGTCATATAGACCACCCTAATCTCTTCACAAAGAGTAACTCTCCTACCTCCCAGCCTCAATCCCTCAAAAAACATCTTGCTCCCTGGCTCTGGAAACTACTAGATTCATCACAAAGAGCCGTGGGGCCTCCCGGATTCCCAACTCAGGCCTCCCATCCGTGAGAGCTGCTTGACAGGAAGAGGAATCCAGTTCCCCGACTCACAGCAGTCAGGGGCCCCAGTACCCGAGCTTCCCAGCCAGCCAATCACAGTAGTCTGCCTGCTGCCCTCCTCCCTAGGAGATGGGGCCCAGAGACTCCTCTCAGGGTCAGAGAAGGCTTGGCCAGCCACAGAACGAGGTGGAGGGAGGTGCCAGCTCACCCACCCTCTCCCCCAGACCCTGTGGGAGATGATGTTCATGCTCTCTTCCAGACCCAAGCAGATCCTCCACCTCCTCCCTAGACTCCTCCAGGGCAGGGCAGAACCCAACCGATTTTTTTTTTTTTTTTTGCCCCGCCTGGAGGAGCCCAGCCCAAGTTCCCAGCAAGAGGCCCCAAGGAGCCACTTCCCAAACCACAGGAGTGACAGCAGCTCCCCACAGGGTTATGAAAGCCCTTGGTCTGAGTGGGAGGGCCAGGGGACCAGCATCATTATCACATCGGAAGCAGCTGCAGCTCTCAGCTCCCTGTCTGTCTCAGCTCTGGCCTTTGGCTGAGCGGCAGGCAAAGCGAGAAACCCTTCCACCGGCCCAGAGCAGCTGCTCGAGTTTTTCAGAAGGAAGACAAGAAAGGGAGGGTTAGGAAGGAACCGCGTCTTTGGGGATTGGAGGGAAAGGGATGAAAACACCTCAGCGCTTCCTTCCAGCGAGCAGGGCCTGGCTTTAATCAGCTCCGGGAGGCTTTTCCATCACAAAGTCCACACGGGGATAAAGACTCATGCAAGGCAGCCCCCTCCCCCACGTGAAGCACATTCCACTCCGGTGGGGGTGTGCAGACATGCCCTGCTGCTGCCAATAAATAACTCAGGGTGGCTGTGTAAACCCAGAGGCAAAGTACTGGTGTAGAGACCCGCAACAGTACTCCTTGTTATCTTGGGGGGGGGGGGGGGACGAGTTAGGAGTGGAACCCCACTGCGGTCAGAGGAAAGGGGTTCATTTAGTTTTAAGCTTGCAGCTGAAGCACCACCACTTCACTACTCGGCCTTTGTCCCACACTAGTTCTTTTCCAAAATACCAGCCAGGGGCGAAGGGAGGGTTGGTGGGTGAGGGGGTGAGCTTGGCGTTTCTTTTACTAGTGCATAGGGCGATAGTACGTTTGGTAGGGGGAGGATTCCGCACGCACCCGCAACTGCCAGGGAGCCACAGCTTGGTCCGTATAGATGCAAAGCTTCTCAATAGTCAGGGGCGTGGTTTCGCGCAGCTTGGAGGCCAGCAACAGGCAGACGGTACCGAGAAGCTGCAATTGCGCCTTTCGGGTGGGGACGCAGGACAGGTAGCGATCCAGGTAGTTCATAGCCAGAGGGAAGACATCCTCCTCGCAGCGCTGCTCCTCACACACCTGAGGGAGGGCGCACGAGTCATCGCTAGGAAGGACCAAGTGAAACACGGCCGCATGGAGGAGTGCGGCGGGGGTGGGGGTGGAGGGGGGTGGAGGGAGAGTGGAATGTGGAGCAAAAAATAAACCGAGAGGGGATAAACTTAGAGCGAAGAGTATCAATAACCGAGGAGGATGTGCCCTCCCCAAGGTGACCCCCCCACACTTCCTCTGCATGGTCTCCTCCCCACCCCGGAGTAGGGGGTGTAAAAGAGAGAAGCCCATGCTCACGAAAGATTCCAGACTCCCCTCCCCCACGGCGAGCGGAAGGGGGACGGAAGGGTCACCTAGAGAGAATTGGGACCTTACCCTCATTACCGCCACCCACTGCACACACACTCCCAGGGGGAAGGGAGGGAACTCCTGCCGCGGTCTCCCGCACTTTTCATTTCCCTGTGGACCGGATCCGAGTCTGCGCCACCCCCACCCACCAGTTTCCCCCGCCAGAACCCCGCGACGGACACAGGAACCAGTTGTGGGGCGAAGGCGGCCGAGCCCAGGATTTTCCAAACGCGCCCTCCAGAGAGCACCGGGTGAGGAAGGAAGCAGGAGACACCGAGGAAAGCCACAGGGGAAAGAGTGGCCCTTAGCCCGCTTTCCCGACCCAAAGAGCTTAGTGCCAAGTGACTGGAAGTCAAAGAAGAAGCCGATCGGGATTAGGGAGAGGAAAGGGACCCAACACAGGCAGCTGGATAGGGTGCCCGTGTGAAAAGGCCAGGCCCCTGTAGTCAGTCTGGGCCGCCAAAGCATCTTGCAGATTGTGGTCGGGATCGCAAAGCTCCCACAGGGAAAGTTCAATTTGCCCAGAGCCCGGGGTGGGGGTGGGGTGAGAAGAGGAGAGGGGGACCCGTCCGGGCCTTACCTCCAGCATCCAGTATGCCAGCATCTTCCGCATGTGCGGCTTGATCTCCTTCTGCACGCACTGGAAGTAGGAGGCTCGCGGCACGTAGCGCTCCTCCAGGCGGAGCAAACTCTGCAGGACACGCTGGTCCCCCAGCAGCCGCGGGTCGGGCCCGGCCCGGGGCGCGTGCCGGGTGCCCTCGCAACACAGCAGCTCCATCCTGCGATGGCTCGCGGGTGAGAGAGCAAGAGTGCGGGCTAGCGAGTCCTAGGAGGAGCGACGCGCGTGAGGGAGAGCGCGGGGTGCGGGCGGGTCTGGCGCTGGCGCTGGCACTGTGCGGAGAAGCCCCAGCCCGCCCGCCACCCGCGCGCACCGCTTCCCTGACAGGCGCCCCGCCCCTCGCGACGATGTAGCAACCGTGGAATGCTCCGACGTCACAACGTTCTAAGGGGCGGGCCCGCAGTCGGAAAGGGCTGGCGGGCGCTCTACCTTCCCTCCCTCCCTCCCTGCAGCCCCATTGGTCCGCTGGGCTCCGGCCCGCAGGCTTCCGGGCCCTCGGGTCCCTTCTGACCAAGAGGGTGGAGAGAACTTTCTGGGAGGGTGCCCTCTTCCCCATCAATGGGCCCTGTCGAGATTCTAGCCACCCAGGAAAGAAGTAGTCGCCAAGAGTTATTCCTTCGCGTATGCGTCCTATTTCATTGCTCTAGGGAATGTGGTAATAACTTCGTACATAGTTGGGTCACTCCTTCCCTAAAGTGGATTCTAGGAACGGACTTGAGTTGGGCTTTATTTTGCAGACCTTGAAACTGAGACACAGTAGTAGCTGCAAAGATCTCATTGTTAGTCCGTCGGGAAACGTGGCTTAGAATTCCGCAGACTTGTAGCGGCAGCAGCATCTGAGAGCTGAGCAGAAGTGTAGTTTCTGGCCGATTCAGTGGCTCAGAGGGTAAACTATCCTGGCACTAAGTCTGACAACCGAGTGTGATCCCTGGGACCCACATGGTGGAAGAAAAGAAAGCAACTCCTAAAAGTTGTCCTCTGACTTCTACACCAATGCTGCAGCATGTGCACACACAACCCCATGAGCGCACACAATTAATAAAAATAAAAAGCGAAAGAAGAAATGCAGTTTCTCAGGTCTGCTGAATGGGACACTGCATTGCTCCAAGGGAGGTATGAGCAGTGTTGGTCAAAATCAGCATATAAAAAGCCATTCGGCCGGGCAGTGGTGGCTCAAAGCCTTTTAATCCCAAGACTTGGAAGGCAGAGGCAGGCAGATGTCTGTGTTCAAGGCCAGCCTGGTCTACAGAGTGAGTTCCAGGACAGCTGGGTCTATACAGAGAAACCCTGTCTCGATAAAACCAACCAACCAAACACACCAAAAATAGAGGAAAAGAAGACTATATAAGGAAGGCAGGAAAGAGGAAAGGAGGGAAAGAAAGAAGGAAGCCCAAAACTCAGACACTACTCGCTCTGCTCAGCCCAAGTGAGCCCCAGGAAAGCAAAGGAAAATGCCTAAGCATGAGACCCGACCGCACACACTAGACTACACACTAGGCACTGCACTGAGCAAGGGTCAGCGTCCACATATGGGGGTAGATTCTCATGTAGGAAAGAGGCAGGATGGGATTACTTCAGTCACAGAAGGTCACTGCCCAGTGGTTGCCTTCCTTGTTGAGACAGTGTCTTACTTTATAGCTGACGTTGAATTCTCCAGTTTCTTGCCTCAGTTTCCCAAGTGATTACAACCGTGCACCACCATGCTTATACTCCAAGCTGTGCACTTAACGAGTTAGGGAGGGGGCCCTTTTTGAGACAAGGGTCTTATGTAACCCAGCTAGCTTTGAATTTAATATATAACTGAGGCTGGACCTGATCTTTTACCTCCCAATTGCATGCCTTACCCACACTAATGTTCCGTTAGTTTCATGACACAGGGTCTCACTATGTAGCTCTGACATTTATAGACCTGACTCTATGTAGCTCTGACTCTAGATAAACCAGAATAGCCTCCAGCTTGCAACAATCTTACTGCCTCTTCCTCTCAAATTCTGGGATTACAGGAATGTACCACCAAACTTCCTGTCCTGAAGGGCAGAGACAGAGTCTTGCGTAGCTGGGTATTCTCCGGATACATCAACTGGCTGTGAGCGCCAACGACAGTAACAGGTCTCCATGTACACATAGTATGCTCCAGAACTGAACATATCTGAGAGGTAACAAATCATTTTATCGTCACAACAGCCTTACAGAAAGTATATTATTTTGCCCCTTTGTAATAGGGGCTGGGTGCTAAGACTCAGCATGGATGGCTAAGGAACCCTAGAGAGGTCACATAGCTAGTAGTTGGTAGAAGCAGGCTGCAGTCCAGTTTAGCCCCAGTTGATACCCTTTCATGGGTGGACATCAAGAGAAATAGATGCTGGCCATATTAGGTAGGTACGTTCTACCACTGAGCTATCTCTCTAACCCCATGGCTTCTTTCTGTTGTAATGAGCTTGAGGACCATTTTATTAGAGTTTGGGAAACAAAAAACAAACAAACAAACAGGGGAGGAAGCTGCCAGGAAGAGGGAGGTGAACTGAGGAGGGGAGAAGGCCTTGGCTTTTTTTTTGGTTTTGGTTTTTCAAGACAAGGTTTCTCTGTATGGCTCTGGCTGTCCTGGAACTTACTCTGTAGACCAGGCTGGCCTCAAACTCAGCAATCCTCCTGCCTCTGCCTCCGAAGTGCTAGGATTAAAGGCATGTGCCACTACTGCCCAGCCAAGCCTTGCCTTTTGAATTAGGACCACTGATGGAAACATGCAGTGTCCATCATAGAAAAGGGAAAGGGATGAGAGTGACTTCAGAATAACAAACGGAGAAGTCCCAGAGTGCTGGGGCAAACATGCTCAAGAATGTGGAAGACAGAATGAAGGAAACAAAAATGAAACACACTAAGTTAGAACTCAAAGGGGGTCGGGGGCTGAGCCGCCAAGATCTGAAAGCACCAGCCAGTACCAGCTCTGACTTGACCACTTCCGTCTGTCCCAGGCAGGGATGCACATGGATCTGTTCCTCGTTGATCTACTGAGACAGGGCTCCCAGGGACAGCTGAGTCCTAGGAGCTTTCTTGGATAGCTGGTCAACAGCCCCCACTGTCTGGGGCCTTCAGGGCCAAGGGGCTGGCCAGCTCCATGAAGGTTGGCTGCTGAGGGAGCAGGGGCCCCCTCGGGAGACCTCCAGAGAGGTACACTGATCAGCTTCATCGTCACTGCCCATCGAAGAACAGAACTAAAAAGACAAAGCAACAAGGAAAAGGCTGGGAGTGAGTGAAGCTCAGTTGGTAATGTTAGGCTAAGACCCAAGAAGCCCTAAGTTCAATTCCCAGCACTGCATAAAAAACTGGGCAATGCTAGGATAGTGGCACACACACACTGGAGTCTCAACACTTAGAAGGTGGAAGCGGGAAGTGCAGACGTTCAGGGCAGCCTGGGCTAGGTGAAATACTCTGCATCAAAAAAACCAAAAACAAACAAACAAAAAACCACAAACAACTACAAAAAAAAGCAGCAAGAGGGGAGGGAGGGAGGAAGGGGAAAAGAGAGAGGAAGAGAGGGGGGTGGGAGAAGAGGAAGAGAGAGACAGAGAGAGAGAGAGAGAGAGAGAGAGAGAGAGAGAGAGAGAGAGA
>JADRCD010197908.1:0-24017 GCA_019843815.1 Montemys delectorum
TTCCTGTCACAGCTGTCTGTCTTAGAACTAAAAGATTCGTGGGTTACACACCTATTAGGATAGCTAAAAACAAGTGAATCAGCTCCCCCACACCTAGCCAGAGGTCTATATGTTTGCCTTCTTGGGCTATTATAACAAAATGCCATATCTTGGGGAGCCTACACAGTAGAAATGTGTTTCTTATAAGTCTAAAAGTTGGGAGGCCAACAGCAATTCTAAGCTATACCATTGGTGAGATGCTCCCTGGGTCCTGGAAGAGATAAGAAAGGGAACAATTAAAGACACGAGAAAGAGTTAACTCCTCCCAACAGCAGAAACCAGAGTATCAGGTCTGGAGAAAGTAATGAGACTATGGGACACATTAAACGACCACTTGGCACCATCACATAGTGGTAGATATGGGCCAAAGATAAATGCAAAGAGGAATGGGGCAAAATGTGACATTTGAAACATCTCAAATTGCTATTTATGTGTACTATTTACAAAATCCAAAACAAACAAACACCCAGGGGACTGGGGTGGTGATCTCATCAGTCAAAGCACTTGCTGAGAAAGCAGGAGGACCTGAATTTGACTCTTCAACACTCACATATGCAAGACATAAGCTTCACATGTGTGTCACACCAAGTCACCTCATGACTACAGGATAGAGACAGAGAGACCCTAGATACTCTGAAAATGTGGGCCTGTGGATCAGTGAGAGAACTTGCAAGACAATGAGGCAGAGAATGATAAAAATACCCAACGTCTCCCTTTTAGTTCTGTGTGTCCTCACAGGCACTGCACTGTCACACGATTAAACACACACACACACACACACACACACACACACACACACACACGCATGCACACCAACCCCCAAAACAATAGTAGGAACAACCACCCAGCAACTCTACTAGCAACAATTTTAATCAGTCAAGGTGAATGCCAGCAGAAAAAGTGACATAACATCATGTTCCTCTGATATGTTGCCTGAGGAGGACACAAAATCACCCATGGATTAAAACTGCACAACCAAGAAAATGAATAAGCTCAACTTAGCCAATGAGAAACATTAGACAGACCTCAAACAAAGACACTTTGTGGAATCATTGGCAGATTTCTCTAATCTGTCAAAGTCATGATAGACGAGACTGAAGAATTGCTACAAGCTTCAGAGAACTAGAAACACATACAACCAAAACCAATATTGAATCCTGGGCTAGAATCTGGGCTCTGCATCAGGATACGGTTATTACTGGGCCAGTAGGCAAAACTCATATATTGGTTCTAGTTCGATTAGCAACATCAAGAATTTCTCAACGTTAATTTCTTCTATTGGATTTTCATGCTGCGGTTATGTGGGATGCTAACATTTGGGGAAGCTGGATGCAGAATATACAGGCATTTTAAGAACCAGGATTCTAGAGTTGTTCTGCTCTGCTCAAACCTGGCCGTAGTATTTACTAGCTTGCTTAGCTTCCTATTTGCTGACTTCCCCCAGTTTTTTTTTTTTAATCTATTCAACAGGGATAAAAAGAGTACCTACCTCAGAGGTTATAATGAAAACTAAGTGTGGTATACTAATGCATGTAGAATGCTTACAATTATTATTATTATTGTTATTATTATTACTTATTACTATTACTATAGTTTGGTTTTTCAAGACAGAGTTTCTCTGAGTAACAGCCATGGCTGTTCTGGAACTCACTGTGTAGGCAAGGATGTTCTTGAACTCACAGAGATCCACCTGTCTCCGCCTTTCAAGTGCTGGGATTAAAGGCATGTGCCACCACACATGGCTCAGAGCAGGGACTGTGGTGACATAATTAGCACATGAGGCCAGTGGTGTCTTCTGCTTGGGGATACCTTTCCCTCTTTGCTTTTCTCTCTTTTTTTTTTTCTGGTTTCCCCTCTGCTAGTGAGCAGATAAACCTAAATCTGCCACCAGGATTTGTGACTTAGGAATTATGTACTTTTAAAGAAAGCAAAATTACTGTTCCCTCAGTCGGTTCTGAAACCTGGGGGAAGCCTGATTTGGAAAGATAGAGCTGTCCATGTCACCAACCATCATTCTGAGGCCAGGTTCCCTGATCTCCAAAGAAGGGTTCAGATCTTTGGCCTTGTGGCACCAGGAGTTCTAGTTGGTCTGGTCTGGTGTATGTGGGGGGTGGGGTGGGGTGGGGCATACTTCTGCCTCACAATAGCTTGTCTGAGCCTCCATCCTATGTCATATTTTAGGATTTATTTGGCCAATGAGATTGCAGCACACACACCAGCCTCAGCCTGAGGCCTTAGCCTTGCCGTTGATGTCACAATATGACTTGCAGCCATTAATGTGGCCACGGCCACTCACAGACCAGATGGCAAGGTCAAGAGGACCACAGTAAGATGTGGAAGAGAACTGATCCTCAAGCCAAGATCAAAGCAGGGGACAGACCTCAGACTTGCCATTCTCTGGCTCTGGGATCGGCCACGGAGTCGGCACTGCCACAGGCTCAAGAACTGTCAAACTTTCAGAACATTTTGGTATTTGAGGACATTAGCCAACACATCAAAGAAGTAGGAGCCCAACTGGTAAAGAAAGTGAATGCCATCTTTCAGCTTGACATCACCAAAGATGGGAAGACCATTCTGCAGTGGACCATTGACCTCAAGAATGGTTCTGGGGACGTGTACCTGGGATCCGCCCGTCTCCCTGCAGACACCGTCTTCATCATTCCTGACTCTGTCTTCACAGAGTTAGCTGTGGGTAAGATGAACCCACAGAAGGCTTTCCTGGCGGGCAAGTTTAAAGTGAGAGGCAAAGTTCTCCTTGGCCAGAAGCTGGAGAGGATCTTCAGAGAGTGGGCTAAATTTTAAGCATGTGGGAAGACCCAGGAAAGACCAAGACTTCTGGCTTATAATGTTGAGTAGCAATCATGCTTTAACTGAAGATTAAAGGAAAAAAAATATCCGATATTTTTACTCAATATTTTTACTCAATCTTCCTATTCAAGTTCGGTTGATTTCCTGCTGATGTGTACGTTTGCTGGGATCCAGGATAGTAAAAAGTGTTGGAGTGCAACACCTACAACCTTTGTCCTTTCATTGTCTTAGTTGGGTTTACACTTTCATACGTTAAGGCAAGGGCCATATGGAGCTGGATGGGTGGTTCTGATGTTTGGACTTAAGGGTTGGTAATTGTCTATATATATGTATATATATTACATGGAATCCAGCAATAGAGGGATAGCATTCTTGGTGTAGTGTAACCTTTGACAGATTCAATGCCAAGGAAGTTGAAGGGCCTGAAAGATAGTCAATATCAGTAGTTCTTAGGGCAGATCATGTAGCAGAATTGTCTCGACGCTTATAGTTCAAGTCCAGGCGATGGGAACCTCAGTTTCTGCTCACTGAGTATATGGCTTGGGGGAAATGTACATTTCTACCATGTCTCCAGTTTGATGAGGTCATCCTCGTAATACTTCTGTTCTCCTTTGTTTTGTGGGAAGCTTTTGGTATTGACCATCATTGTTCTGTGCAATACCATGAGATGCTTGAGACAGGCTGCATAGTTCTCTTTGAGACATTTCTAAGGAATTGAATGTTATCAGGAGTTTGTGCATTGAATGTTTTAGTAATCAAAGTTCATGCCGAGGCTTGCTTTTCCTTTCCAGGGAGCTTTTGTCTCATGTTTTCTAGGGTTGATATGAAGTCTGCTGTAGCTGGTCTGGTCTCCTTGTGAGTATGTGCATATCATTGGTTCACAGCTGGTTTGGGTGTACCTATAAATATGTGCCGTATAGGCACTCTGAGACTCACATGAAAGTTATGTCAGAATTTTTATGATCAAGCACAAGTTTTGTCTTAGTCTATTTTGTGTTGCTATAATAAAACACCCTAGATTGAGTACTTTTATTTAAAAGAGAGGGTTATTTGACTCATAGTTTCAAAGGCTGGGAATTTCAAGAACATTGTAGTGGAATATTGTTATCATCTAATAGGGGCTTTTCTGTTTTGTTGCAAAGTGGAAAAGGGCATAGCATGGCGAGTTAGTGATTTGCTAGATCAGGTAACTTTTGTCTCATATAAAGCCACTAGTGAGATTATGAAGGCCCTACACTCATGACCTCACCTCATCCAGTCATCTTCCCTAGGCTCTGCCTCCCAAGTGACACAGACTTGGAAATTCAGCCCAGGGCATGAATTTTTAGAGAGACATTTAAGCTATGGTACCTACCCAATGCCATTTCACCTTTAAAGTAATATACCAAGGCAAACAAACACATTATGTACAATTATAAAACCTTGTATGTGGTCCAGTGAGATGGCTCAGTGACTGAGGGAGACTGCCACCGAGGCTGACAACCAAGTTTGATTTCTACAATTCACATGGTGGAAGGAGAGAGCCCGCTCCTACACACTATCCTGGGATCTTCACACAAGTAAATAAATATAACCATTTTAAAAGTTAAAAATGCTGTTGGAGTGCAAAGAACTGATCATGGGGTGTCTCACCCCAACTGGTGCATCTACAATGCAACCTGTACAGGAAACGTTGAGGTAGGGGTGTTCATGGAACAACTGTTGTGGGCCAGAGGCACAGGACTTCTGCCATAAAACGGGCATCTTCTCTATATGATGTGAAAGCTGTACCAGTGAAGTCTCGACACTATGGCTACCCAAACCAGACCTTCATAGAAACAAGAGTAAAATGGCAACGTGCATGGGGGAGATTCCATAAGGTCCCACCCCTAGATTAAGAGTCACAGGTGTCGAAGCCACAGGTGTCGAAGGAGGGGAAATCTACTCCTTTTCTGGGATGAGCCCTCTGAATTAGGCTATCCAATCTCATGTAGTCAGCCCTAACTAAACACCAGCATATATAAATAACACTAAGTGGACTCAGTTATACACACTTAGTGTATACACACACACACATACACACACACACACACACACGCACAACAAGAAAAGGACATGAATTTGAGAGGGAATAGGAAACATTAAAACAGTTGGAGGGGAAGGAAGGGTTGAAATGATATGCAGTACTCATATGAAATTCTCCAAAAACTTAAAAAACCTAAAGTAAAATAGAAAAAACACAAAAGAAAGTATAAAAGCTTGGAAGCAAGCATTCACTATAGTTATGTTGGTAATTACTTAAAACTGAAAGCAAATGTCTATCAATAGATGATGGGTTGAACACACATATTATTATTAGAAATATATATATTACTAGGAACATAGTATGCCACACTATGGAATACTATTTAAGAACAAAAAGGGATGAATATTGTTGTTATACACTAGCAAAGTGTATAAAAATTATATACTTTGTATGTAAAAAAGAATAATAAAAAAATTATGTGGATGAAAAGAAGCCAGAAAGAACTGAGTAGATACTATACTACTATAACATACTAGAAAATGTGAAAGAAACAAAACCTTAGAAAACATAAACTTTGGTGACAGAAGAATAATCAGAGTCTGCCAGGGGGTGAGAAGGGGAGGTGGAAGGATGTGCTTTAAATGCTCACGAGGAAACTTGGGGTGATGGATCTTTGAGTGTGGTAATGAGTCTCAGATAAAATATAGACCAGCTAACCAAATTGCACAGTTTATATATATATAATATATATGTACTTACCTTGCTTTTGTCTCAATGCAAGCTGGTAAAGCAGTTTTGAAAAGCCAGCCTTTGTTTACAGTGAGGGCGTTTCTGAAGAGGGCTTATGCCTATCCCTGTCTCGGGAAATCGAGACCTTTGACCTCCTCAGAGGCCCGGTTCCCACCCCTTACTGATTTGAATGGAGCTTAGACCCTCTCTGAGGAGAAGGGAAAGCAATGACTGGTGCTCGCTGAGCATCTTTTTGTGGAAAAGAAAAGGATGTTCTGTGAGTGGAGTCCACTCCATGGGAGAAAGTTTCGAAGGGTCTAGGTGATCACCTAACGTGCATTGTGGCTTCTTTTCCTCCTAGGATCATACAATTCATGACCATGTGGTAGTGATCCTGGGTGCTTTGTCCTGCACTCAGGGCAGCTGTGGAGATCTTAGAGGCTCCACTCTGGGGGGTTCTTTTTTCAGTAAGTCCAGGTTTCCTTCAATCAGGCCACACGAAGGTAGGCAGATGTATAGGATACTATTCACTTAGATCCCCCTTGAAGGGAAATGATCAGCCCAATCTCAGGTTCCCAGAGAGCTGGGCTTGTGATGTGAGTTGGCCTTAGCCTCCACCACCACTTAGAGACTGGCAGAGAAAAAAGAATCTTGCTTATGCTTGGACCTATAGCATCTGACCAATAGCCCATTCTAACTTGAGAAAAAAAAAAACAACCCCAAAACCAAAGTAAAACCAAACCAAACCAACCAAACAAATAACAAACAAAGCAGAGATGAACCTGACTCCATTAGATTCCTTCCTTGAGAATCTGGAGTTGAGAAAATGAGGCCGAGCTACAAACAAGCTGTGACACTGGGTCTGAGAGCCTAGGATGCCAGAGGAGTCAGCCAGTCAGTGGGAGACAGACAAATTCTCAAGGCAAAAGCTGGAGACAGGAGTCAATGGGGTGTAAGCAAAGGAAACTGGTCTGGCCTTGGGAAACATGGCAGGAAACCATTGGAATTAACAAGAAACGGTGCATGTCATATCCGTGTCACTGCTGGTTTATGAACCACTCCTTGCTCCAAGATGCCTCATCTGAAAA
This sequence comes from Montemys delectorum, assembly GCA_019843815.1. NCBI lineage: Eukaryota > Metazoa > Chordata > Mammalia > Rodentia > Muridae > Montemys > Montemys delectorum. The sequence continues at coordinate 6,670 of JADRCD010197908.1, forward strand.
CAGAACCAGTAGCCCATGGACTGCCAGATTGCCAGGGTACTGCAATCAGGATATGCCCCAAAGGCCACTCACAAAGCTGTATTTCCCATAAATATAAATTCCCCTTCTCTTCTGAATAAGACGAGAGGTAGGTGAGTGGAGGCTTTCAAGGGCTCTCTTTCCTCTCTAAAATGCCCATGCTTGGGGTTTCTCATGCTATGCTCCAGGGACCTCTCTGCCTTTTGTCTTTTTTTTTTTTTTTATCTTTTTTTCTTTTTTTATTACATATTTTCTTTATTTGCATTTCAAACAATATCTCCTCTCCTGGTTACTCCTCTGAAAAAATATCAAAAACAAAAACAAAAAACTAACCTGGTTTCCTCCCCTCTCCCCCACTCACCAACCCACCCTTTCCCACTTCCTGGCCCTGGTATTCCCCTACACTGGGGCATACCAAGGGCCTCTCCTCCCATTGATGACCTACTAGGCCATCTTTTGCTATGCATATGCTACTGGAGCCATGAGTCCCACCATGTGTGCTCTTTAGCTGATGGTTTAGTCCCTGGGAGCTCTGAGCATACTAGTTAGTTCATATTGTTGTTTGTCCTAAGGGGCTACAAACCCTTCAGCTCCTTGGGTCCTTTCTCTAGCTCCTTTGCAGGAGATGCTATGTGCAGTCCAATGGATGGTTGTGAGTCTCTACTTTCTGTATTAGTCATCTGCCTTTTGTCTTATACTTCGATGGTGCTCTCAGAAGGTCACATCTGGCTCAAGTACACATCTGTGTTTTGTTTAGTCAGCACAAAGTTAGCCAAGGCAGTGTTTTTAAAGACTGAGTTAAGACATAAAAACAAGACTTCTGAATTCTCCTGAAAAATTAGAATTTTGTTCACACTGAGCCCTGTTCCTGCCAGGCAGCTCAGGGGTGGGGATGGGGTGTCCAGAAAGGCACAGACCTCACTCTTCTCTCTGCATCCTTGGCTCTGAAGCTGTATTAGTGGCCACATATTAACAATGTTCATATTGTCCTTTTCCCAAGCCGTGCCTGCTCCCTGGGGGTCCTGACAGGGTTTGTTTATGGAGTGGAACACAATGGGGTTGTATTTTGAGAAGTGCTAAGCCAAAACAAACATGGTCAAGATAGAAGAATGAGGATGGATTTGCCACCTGCCCATGGCAGATCTAGGGCGGCTGTGAGTTATTCCAAAGCAATGCCCTCCTCCAACAGAGGAAACTGTGGATCCTACTCTTGAGGGGAATGAGCATATTCACATATGGTTGGGGCCCATTCTTGAACATGCTCAGTTTAAGGTTGTAATTTTTTAAAGGTTTATTTTATTTTATTTTATTTTTGGTTTTTCGATACAGGGTTTCTCTGTGTAGCCCTGGCAGTCCTGGAACTCACTCTGTAGACCAGGCTGGCCTCGAACTCAGAAATCCGCCTGCTTCTGCCTCCCAAGTGCTGGGATTAAAGGCGTGAGCCACCACCGCCCAGTTAAAGGTTTATTTTTTAAATTTTATATTTGTGCATCACGTTTGTATGCTGTGTGTATGTGATGTGCAGAGTGTGTGTGTGTGTGTGTGTGTGTGTGTGTGTGTGTTGTGTGTAGCATATGTGTGTGTTGTAGGGTATGTGTGTTGTGGAGTATGTATGTTGTGTATGTAGTGTATGTATGTGTTATGGGGTGTGTGTGGTGTGTGTATGTAGTGTATGTGTGTGTTGTGGTGTGAGTGTATGTGTATAGTGTAATCACACAAGTGTACAAGTATTCATAGCCAAGAACAGGCATGCAGGGCCCAGAGAAGGACCCTGGGTATGGTCTACTTTGCTCTACCATAATGCTTTGAGACAGGGTTTCTCACTGAAACACAAGGTCATCATTTTGGCCGGCCAGTGAACTCTCAGGATTCAATTGTCTTTTGCCTTCCCATTTTGGGGTCACAGGTATGCTTCCAAGCATACTCGACTTCCTATTTAGATACTGAGGGATTCAAGCTCAACTCCTCATACTTGCTCAGCAAGAGTTTTTACTCACGGAGCATCTCTCCACCATTATTTTTGAGTTTAAAAAATAGGTGTGTGTGTGTGTGTGTGTGTGTGTGTGTGTGTGTAGGTTTATGATCATTAGTGCAATGCTTACAGGACCAAGAGAGTATTAGATATCTAGAAACTCGAGGTATAGGTGGCTATGTGCTGCTGGCAAGGGTTCTGGGAATTGAACTTGGGTTCTCAGGAAGAAGAGCAAGCACTCTACCCATTGGGCCACTTCTCCAGCTGCTTAAGGTCCTAATTTAAGAGGGAAAATAGCCCAGCAGAAACATTTTGGGGGATGCTTAACTCAAGGCCTTGAGACATGTTTCAAAGGTTAAGATGACAAGAATGTGTTTGGCTATCCTCAATACCCAAATACTCAAAATTTAGTTGAAAATAAAGGAAATAAGACCTTTCAAAGAGGCAATAATATCACAGTCCTCTAGGTGCCTGTCTTGCTCAGTGGCTAACGCAGCTCCCTACAGTAAGTGGCCGGATTTTTCTTCCCTTAACTGAAACACTCTGCTTTGCTTTTCCATGGCCATATAACAAATACTGCAAATTTAATGGCTCAAAACAAAAATCCATGCATTAAGTCACAATTCTTGCTGACCAGAAGTCAGCATAGAAAAGCTAACACTGCACTCACTCAGGTCCAGACAGGATCAGCATTTTTGGGGGGCGTCGATGGAAACTGCCCACATTTTTGGTCATGTAGTTTGTCCATCTGCAGGGTGGAAAGTGATGGGTGAAGTCTTTCTCAGGCTCCAAATCTCTCCAAGTTCTTCTGCCTCAGTCTTCTTTGTCTACTTTACAGGATCTATGTGGTCCCATTGGGCCACTGTAGTTCCAGGCTACTCTCCCTTAATCTCTACTGAATGGTGATGACATTCTCAGACTCCCATTGGCCCTGTTAGGTAACGCTTACCCAGGCCTTCTCCGATTCATAGGAAGAATATGATTGGTGGTTATGACTCAAAAGGAGAGCATGGCTAGGCTCTGGCACCATGAAAAAAGTCCTTATAAGTCAAAGCACCAACCCTGTGAAGAGGAATTAGTGCTGAGAGGTCCCTAGGGTGAGTTGCCCATATGAAGTAAATGCTCTTGTAAGAAGAGGGGAGAACAGTCTCCAGAACATTGAGAATGAGTTGTCTATTGCTTAATCCATCCTATTTATCTTGTTATGGCAGCTTGAGCTAATGTATGCACATAACCTATGAACCTCATCATGGTTACAGCCCTCAGGGTTGAGATGCAGAAGCTTCATGGGGCCTACAGTTCTATAGATTCCACCTTCTCTGACTCCACCATCTAAACTGCACCTCAACCTTCATGGCAGTCCCTAATTCATCTGTCCTCCTCTTCCCTACTCTGGGTACTCCCAGCCCTGTGTTCTGTTTGTGTGGATCTTCTCATCAGTGACAGACACATGTCCTGGCTTTGCCAGCACAGTCCTGGTTCACATTGTCATTTTGCAATTCAGTCAGCCATTTCTCTCCCTCCTCAGGAAAGTCTTACCTTGGCAGGTTCTGAGGCCGCCTCGGTGCTTTCTAGGGCTGGGAGGTCTGGAGAGAAGGGGGCCGATTAGGCCTCCTTTCTGGGTTTACTTGGTCTTATTCTCTGAGAGATTGGTTTGCACTACAGACATCACAACTGTTTGCTGAGTGAATGAATAAACCCTTTTGATATTAAAACGTACACAAAAAACTCCAAACAGGGGCCTGGCCCAGTGTCTCAGGAGGCTTGCAGATCTTCCAGAGAGACTGGGTATGGTTTCCAGCATCCCTGTAGGGTGACTTGCAACCAACTGTAACTCCAATTTCAGGGCATCTAATAACCCATGTCTCCAACGAGCATTGCACACATGTGTATAAGCCCCACCCCCACTCTTATCCCACATACAATTAAAAAACATATAAAAGGAAAAAAACTGAATACTATAAATGAATATATAAGGGAAATTTAGTTCTCTGGAGTCATCCCTTCCACGCCCTTCTCAAAGCTTCCTGTTCTTATGTCTCCATATAATCCTAAAGGACCAACACACAGTTGGGTCAGCCCAGCCTCCTTCTGTTTTTTGTTTTGTTTCGTTTTCACCAGAATAAAAGTTGATCATAGATTCTATTCCCTAACTTGTGTTCCTCTTCTTTCTTAAAATACTACACATATCTCTTCCTTCAAACATGCTTTACTCCAAGGGTCAGGAGTAGGTGACTTAACCATATGGAAACCTGTTCCCATTTGCTAATGTTCTTTAGAAAATTTGCCACAAGGTGCTGCTTCCAAATGGAAGGGACAAAATCAGCCCTTTTCATTGGTGTGGGTAGGAGATATTTTCTCGCACTATGTCCTTTGGGTCACCAGCGTTGTGGGTTACAGGATGGGATAGGATGCCTGCTAAGGGGTCAGGAAAAGAGTGATTCCTCCTGGGGTGTCTGGAACATTGCTGCCCTTGATCCTTCTGTCTTGGGGGCATCCCCTCTGTCCACAGGGCAGCAGAGAATGCTGGAGTATGCTTCAGTATGTTCTGGTCTCTGGAAGGGAGGCTGCAAAGCAGGAGTCATCAGGAAGAACTAAATAGTCAATTATATCTACCCTGTGAGAAACCATGTTAGGAGCAGTAGAGCATGCAGTTGATTCTTAAGTCTATTCATGGAAGTCTTGAGTTTTCTTATAACTAGGAATATTCTGCTTATTTGCCCAAAGCAGAGAAGGAAGGGAAATTTATTCTGATGAAGGATATTTATCACTCAGTCAAAGGCATGGAGTGCTCTTTGGGAGCCAACTCCTCTCCCATTTGGTCAGTTTGCTGTTAATGTGATTGGCATTGGCAGGTTTTCTCTTCTTCATCTAAGAGGTGGAAAAAAAAAACATGGATGATTATCCTGTATTAAATGGAGAGTGCTTAGATCTCTCTCTCTCTCTTGCTCTCTCTCTCTCTCTCTGTGTGCACTTAGAGATATGTGTATATGTGTACTTGTGTGTGTTATATGTGTTGTGCATGTGTGTGCGTGTGTGTGTGTGTGTGTGTGTGTGTGTGTGTGTTACATACATGCCAGCTTATCTGCTGTGTGTCATTGGAAAACAGTTCTTCATTTCCTGTTTTTACCTTGTATTAATTTCTTCTCTTTTTTGTGACAAAATACCTCAACAACACCAACTTAAAGGAGAAAGGATTTATTTGACTTACAGTTCCAGGGGCATAGAGTCCATTAAGGTAGGGAAGACATGATAGCAGGAGCAGGAAGCTGGTTAATCACAATGCTTCTGTACATGAGAAGCAGAGAGGAAACAGGTATTGGGGGTCATCCTTCTTCTAGTAAGAGACTTCATTCAATAAAGTGCCACCTCCCAAAGGCTCTGTAACCTTCCCAAATAGTGCTACCATCTGGAACCAAGTGTTCAAACACAGGAGCCCACAAAGAACACTTAATAATCAGACCACTGCACAGTTGCTTCATGCCTTCCATAGACCATGCACCATCAATTCAATGGATGGGACCTGGGAAGCATTTTGGAGGACAAGGTCTGGGCACAAGGACCCAATTCAACCCACCATTGAACTGTCATCATTTAATTGATTGAACTAATCATTTAATGAATACTGGTGAAACTCCCAGTGCTTGGCTCTATGTTGGTAACAGAATGTGAGGGTGGGTGGTGAAATCCTTTCTCTCACCCAAGGTGGCAGCACAGCCATGGAAGGAAAGGGAAGCTGAGGCTCAGAGATGGTAAAGGCCCATGTGGGCTCAGAGTTAAGAGCAGAGCTTGGAATACTTCTGAAGAGATGCCACTTTCTTCTTCCACTGTGCATCATATAGTAAGACCCTGCCTCAAGATAGATAGATGATCAGTAGATAGATGAAAGCAAAACAGATGATAGATAGATGATAGATAAACATGATAGAGAGATAGTATATAGATGATAGGTAGATAGGTAGATGACAGATGATTATCTATATCTATATCTATATATATATATATATATATATATATATCAAGTGGAACATTTAGAAAGTGATTAGACCATGAGGTTTCTGATCATGACTAGTGGGATATCCAAGGAGTAATGTGTCTAGCTTATTCTGAAAAGTCCTCATCAATAATTAGGACCATACTAAAGGTGATCTCCTGACCTCTAATTTCCTAGCTTCTAAACTGTGAGTTGACTAAAACTTTGTTACTCTATGGCCTTCAGTTACAGTGGTAAGAGAGTGTTTTAAGACCAGAGGCTATAGGCATAAATTTTTGCAATCTACTTTTAATAAGGATTCAACCTCTCCTCCAGCCCATCAACCAGCAGAGGTAGTGGAAGAGAAAAGCTATTAGGATATGGGGAAAGTGAACCACTCAGCAATAGTTCTTTGGGGGCTGAGCTCGATCTTCTTGGGCAGCAGTTCAGTCCCATAGCAAACACCAAGCATGACTCAGTAGCTGCAGACCAGTCCTCTAAGCAGGCAGACACCAGGCACGAACCAGCAGCTGTAGTTCAATCCTGAAGTAGCCACCAGGCTCACCAACTGACCTGAGGTGAGGGTGTGGAAGTGGCAAGCTGTCACAGGCACCTTAAGAGCAGTTCTTGGGCAAGTTTCTTTCAATGGCAGTGTTACCACAAGTTGAGCTCAAAACCAATACATGTGTGTTGTTAGCAAAGAGTAGTAAGGCGGAGCAAACCAAACAAAAGCTTAGTGCTCGTCTCCCACTGTCTGTGGGGTCATATTTATACTCCTTCATCAAGTGTCCTTTCATGTGTTTGCTATATCAAAACATTCTTTCACATGTTTGCTTTAGCAAGACATCCTTTCACCTGTGTGCCCCAGCAAAAAAATTTGACAGAACTTTCCAAAGAAAGTAGAAGTTTCCACTTCATATCCCCTTTCTGTTTAAGAATTGCCTGGCAGTGGTGGCACATGCCTTTAATCCCAGCACTTGGGAGGCAGAGGCAGGTGGATTTCTGAGTTCAAAGGCAGCCTGGTCTACAGAGTAAGTTCCAGAACAGTCAGGGATATACAGAGAAACCTTGTCTTAAAAAAGAAAAGAATTGCCCCTTTATCTATCATTAGCAATCTACACACAATAGAAATAATTGTAAGAACCATTGTATTTTCAGTAAATGGCATATGTACAATATAGTCAATATAATCTAATAAAACAATTTTACATTTCTATCAATATACAATAATTCAAACAAAACAACTTTAAATTTTTATAACTATCTGATCATAACCAATAACAACCTTATACCCTAGATGATAACAACTATAGCACGTTAAGTGACCAAACCTATTCACTCCATTTAAGGGACTAGGGCAACGATCTTCATAAAATTGCTTCCTGCTGAATTAGGGTAAAGAATTTCTGTATGGTCTCCAAGGAAAAATGGTTAGTTTGAAAAAAAGCTAGCTGTAGCATTTGTTGCCTAATCTCTGGGTTTATCCAGTCTTGGTATTGTCCAGTCACTGTGTGATTGATTATTGGGGTTAGTCCTTTTGAAGTTGACTTGCATGCATATTTTGGAGAAATCAGTAACTGAGATAGTCTGTGAATCACCGGGGCTATTTGCTTTGTGAAGACATTCATATCTCAGCTGATAAGAGGTTTTCCCTGGTCAGATATAAGTTTTGCTGATAACCATATTTTTTCATTCCCTGTAGATATATAAATATACTCACATCCCTACCTTAAAACTGCAGGTTTCCACTCGAATGTCAACACATTAGAATTGGTTGGCCCAGTTCTTCAGTTTTTTTCAATAACCCAGTGTCTTTCTGCTTTCTGTTCCTTTTTTTTTAACCAACATTAAGACAATTTAGAGTTAGCAATACATTATTTAGTCTGTCCCTGGGGTTTTTTACTTTCCCTTTTTTGTTTAATAAGCATCTCTTTTAAGGTACAATTGGCTCTTGCTATAACTGTTTGTCCTGTGGGATTATGTGGTATACCAGTAACAAGGGAAAGTTCTTTGGATTTGATGCTCCTGAAGCCAGTACCCAGATGAAGACTTGAGTGTTGAACTGGAAGGTGATTCAGAAAGCACCTGTTTGGGAGATGGGCAGTGAGATAGGGAGAAGGCAGAAGACACGGGGCTCTTAACTGAGTAGTATAACTGCGACCCGACATAACACACCTCAAGATCTCCTCACCAAGGAAAACAACACAGAATGTGAAAACATTTCTCACAAGCCTTCAGTTGGGGGCTTCTTGTACAGTTGTTGATTTATGGGCCTTTGGGAATCTGCCACATATGCAGAGGGGACTTCTGACCTTGGGGAAAGCCCAGGAAGATAGAAGTGAGTTGGGAAGGAAGAGATGACAAAGTCCAAAGAAGGATCAAAACAAGTGGTTCATTAGGGCCAAACCTGATCAGGGCTCTTGTTCATGCTGATACTTTAATGTAAGAGCTCAGACTCTAGATAAGACTGCTAAGCTGGATCTTGCTCTTACTGTTTCCTAGCTTTGGGACCTGGGCAAGTTACATGTGTACATATATACATATACATGTATATAAGTAGGTATGTATGTGCCCATACATTGGTCCTATCATGTAGCCTAGGCTAATTTTGAATTCCCAGGCCTGTCTCCAGCTTCCAAATGCTGGGATTTCAGGCATGCATCACTGTCCCCCACCCTCTATCCCTTCCTCCATCCATCCCTTCTTCTATCCTTTTCTCCCTCCTTTCTATTTTCCTTCTCTTCTTTTCTTCTTTCATTTCCTTTTTTTCATAGTTATTTGCTTATTGGAGTTTTGAAGCAAGGTCTCCAGGCTAGCCAAGAACTCACTGTGTAGCCTAGGCTGGCTCGAACTTGTAGTCTTCCTCCTGCCTCTGTTGCCTAAGTATTGATATTACATGGCTGTGCCACCATGTCCAGTTCTCTCTATTCTGACTTTTCAGAGAGGTTAATGGATGGCTACAGAGTACAAGTCTCATGTATGCCTCAGGACACACTCATGTGATAAGACTCCCAAAAGGACATGACCAATGTTCCAGGAAGTCCCACTTGCACCCCCTACAAGTCAATGATCGTCTCAAGGGGAGCCATTAGTTTACTTCTGGCACCACAGTTCTAGGCTGTTCCTGCTTTTTACACTTTCTGTATGTGAAGCCGCTTTCTGGTGTGTGCTTTCACCTGGTCCCTCCCCGCCCCCGCACCCTGAGCTGCACCCGACTTTTGTCCATACATGTGTACTGTTCATCTCTTGTTGAAGCATGGTGTTGTGTGGTATTTGGGGCTGGTTCCACGTTGGTTGAGGCAATGTCAAACAGTCTTCTGAACCTCATGAACATATGGGTGGCCCGAAGCCTTCTCTTACTGAGTGTGCACTACCATCTTATCGAAGGCTTTAGGGACAGCATGGTGTCTCACACTCAATAGGCGCTTCATAAATGCTTGAACTTTTGTATTAGGGGTCAAGAGGCAATGCAGTTGCCGAGGCACAGAAGCAGCCTTGCAGGTTTATGGCGTTGTCCATCTGCTCCACCATACTAGACTTTGGACTTGTTGGTTTTCAGAGTGAAGCCCACAGCAAGCATCAATGCAGAACTGAAGAACCAGGAAGGAGTTCTCTAGAATGCAGGGGGAGGGCCACATGGCTGAACCGTGTCAGGATGTGCCCACAAATGATGGCTGAGGATTCTCATTTACTTTTCTTTGGAAGAAAAAAAAAATTCCTGCAGACCTGTGACTTGGCTAATCACACAAAACATCTGTGACTGCCTAAAAATATGTTTTGTACCATTTTATGGAGCACAATATTTATATAGTCTAGCAGTGTAATTAAATTGATGTTTGGTTAACTCTTGAAAACAGCTGGAGGCTCCCAAAGGCCAGAAGAGATTTATAGGAGGCCCAGGCAATGGGCTGGAAGAGGGCTCTTGTGAGTCACTCCCACAGGCTCATAGTTGGAGCAGCTACAGAGATGTTGCCAAACAGCTGAGGAAAACACCAGGCCGGAAAGCTGCTTTGCTCCCTCCTGGGCAGATGGACGAATGATGCGTATTTCTATGTTTCAGCCTGTAACCTTATTTCCTAAAGAGAAATGGCCAGAAGCACCTTACCTCAAAGTGCCTGTTTTGTTGTTTGGCCTAAGGTTGAAGGGATGGGTGCTAGCAATGCTAGAATCTTCTGGAGATGATCATTGACCTTCAGAGGAGTCATATGTATTGATAGGAGTTTTAGCCGGTGGTGTTAGGGTTGGTGCACTGGCCCTTGCTACTCATGAGTAAAGAAGTGGTTTTTAAGATAGATGTGTTACATAGATTCTCAGCAGAGTGAGTTTCTCATTTGAGCTACCGATGTCTATAAAATAGGATTGAAGTCTGCTGTGGGCACTCCTAGGATGTGATCTCTGCTGAAGCATTGGACTCTGAAGATGTTGGAGCTCTTGTAGGGCCACCATACCTGAGCCTGGAGAGTGGGGTTCAGAGGCTCTTCTAGGAAGACGGAGAAGCCTAGGGTTAGGAGGGAAGTCCGGAGATAGTTCTGCCCCTTTTGGCCACCTTTTTTTTCCCTTTGGGATCTTACCTTTAACTTGAGCAAAAGGGACAAGTCATTGATATCCCCAGTCTTTCACCCTTCAGTCATCTGCTCACCCATGTATTCTGTGATAATTATCGAGCACATACTTCCTAACGTATCTGTCCTATGCCATGTCTAAGGGTATGGTTGAGGGCAAAAGGGACAGCTCCCTCTCAGAGGGAACTTTCTGTGTGGCTCCCAGCTACATACTATGATGAGAGTTCTGAGTGAATAGCCTGGGGCCTGGGTAATCAATCAACCTCATAGTAAGGAATCAGGCCAGATTTTCTGAAGGATAGAGGGAGATAACCCAAGGTGGGACAAAGATGGTAAAATTCCAGACAGAGGAAACAGAATGCAGAATTGTCTTGTGACTCTAAGGGTAAGTCCTGGGAACTAAAGAAGAGGCCAGTGAGTCTGGAGAATAAAGACATGGTGGCTAATTTTCATTGTTAGTTTAATTAGACTGAGATGCCTAGGATATTAGTAAATATTTGGGTGTGTCTGTGATGGCATTTCCAGAGACAACAAGATCACATGAGCTAATGAAAAATCAATACCTTTATTGATTCATAATGTCAGTAATATTGGGAAGTGGTAGGAGGTGGTGGTCACTGAGGGCATGTCCTTGGGAGTTAGATATTGCCATGGCCCCTTGCTGTATTCCCTCTCTGCTTGTATTCTGTTTGCTATAAGATGTTCCGCCATCACTCATGCATATGATGTCAAGCTACTATGGACTGAACCAATGAAACCATGAGCCAAAGGAAAGCCTTCCCCCTCAGTATTATGTTGAATATTTTGTCACAGTAACAGGAAAAAAGGTGACTGCTAATTGGAAGTCATAGACACAACATGGGAAGACGCAAGAGCCAGCCATGAACAGGGATGTAGGGAAATGACTGACAGTTGTCCTCATGTGGTCTGGGCTAGGAAGCACCTTCAGAATTCTGAAGCTCACGCAGATTCTGTATTCTGGAGGAGATTGTTGGAGTAGAAGGTAGATTGGTCCAATTCATATCAAAGGCCCTTAAAGCTGAAAGTGCTAGAGTGGTTTAGGCTTCTTTTTTTCCATCTTGACACCTGTGATCCTTGACTTCACAAAGGCCTGGTGATCAGTGTCGGGATGGAAGGGAGTCTGTGACTTCATTTAAGGGACAGTGATAAAGGAGGTGTAACTAGAGACTGTGCTCTAGGAAACAAAGGGCTACATTTGGGTGTTTGTTCAGGCAGCGACCAGTAGGCTCTAAATTGGAGAGTTAGAAGTCACCACTTGGTAAGAGGTGGAGTGTGTGGGTACATGCCAGTCTACTCTCCCCAATCCTTTTTACTTTTCATTTTTTTTTGTTTTGCAAATCAACAGTATGTAATTATATAGATTTCATTTTAGTGAGTATTGAATTCATATCACTTCCTGAAGGCTTCATCTCTAACCCCATGACTACATTAATTCTCACCACATTTTAAGAAATGAGCATGAGTTTTAAAGGGGATAGATCATATTCCAACCATACCCCTTGAAGCTCTACCTCTCTTGGGGATTTAGTTAAGATGGATTAGTAAACACTTGAATTCTTCTAAACCAGTGGTTCTCAACCTTCCTAATGCTGTGACCCTTGAATACAGTTCTTCATGTTGTGAAGGTCTCCAACCATGAAATTATTTTGTTACTCCTCGATAACTAATTTTGCTACTGTTACAAATCATAATGTAGGTATCTAATATGTAGGTTATCTGATATGAAATCCTCAAAGGATGACCCACAGGTTGAGAACAACAATAAAGTTCTTTATATTCCAATCTCTTGGAGTCTCTTTTCCTTGTTCTCAGGGGAGGAAAGGAATCTGGGGTGGTGGCTGGCTATATATATATATATATATATATATATATATATATATATATATATACATATTTTTTCAAGACAAGATTTCTATATGTAACCCCGGCTGTCCTGAAACTTTCTCTGTAGACCAGGCTGGCCTCAAGCTCACAGAGATTCCACCTGCCTCTGCCCCTCAAGTGTTAGTTTTAAAGGCATGTGCCACAACTGCCCAGCCTTGAGACAATAATTTTTATAAGGGACAATGTATCAAAACCAAATAATCTCTACACCCTCCTTTTAAAGGAAATACCTTGTATCACAGCTTGAGACAACTGACGAATGTTTGATGAATTTATTTTTTCCACTACAAAAAAAAAATCACTGACATGATTTCCCACTTTCATACACATGCAACACTCAAAGCACACATATGCTTGGATATGGCTTCAGCAATGCTCTCTGGGATTCAATCATTATAGGTAGCTGATATCAGTGAGCTATTCCAATAGCCAGTTCTGCCAGGATTTGACAATGGATTTGATGGGAATCTCTTTGGAAAAGTTAATGTTAGAGTTCATGGTCAGAAGACTTCGGAAAACTTTCTGAAATATTATTTACCAGCTTGCTTTGCATATTAATTTGTTTCTTTATTTATATTTTCTTCATCTCAGGTAAATGCGTGCGCGCGCGCACACACACACACACACACACACACACACACACACACACACACCCCACAGGGTCCTCTTATATCTTCCAAATACTATTTCTGATGTTCCAATGACTATTTTTAATGTTGGTCCAACAACCATTCATAACCACAAAACTCTTCATCATAAATCCTCTCAGAATGCTATGACTTGATACTGCTTTCTCATCATGAATTTTAAACTGACTATAGGTCTGTTAAAACAGGCTGGCCTGCCTGTGATAATGTGGCTTTGTTTCTTCTTTTTTTCTCTCCATTAGTTTCCATTGCTGTGACAAAATATTTCAGCATGTGTCATTTTTAAAAAGTATCATATAACTAGCATATCTAAATTTTAGATTTTGTTTCTGGAGGGAAGAAGATGGCTCATAAGACTCAAGAAGCAAATAAAACTTAACCAGGAATAGGAAGCTTATATTTGGGGTAGATATATGTTGTTTATGTTTTATAAATGTGTTATACAGCTTGATGGCACTCAAGCAGGGACCTATAGAACCAAGGTTAAGGGGTGATAAGAAACACAACTGTAATTGTTCTGCCATAGGGTGAAGAGGCATCTATGGGGTCAGTCCTGAAATGGCTGCTTTTTCTACTATAGAATAGGATGCTGTGCATTTTTGTAATAATGGCAGTTGTGTGCTGTGGTGGGTGGTGGTAAGACATGTAATCCATGCCAAACCATGTGAGATTACAGCATCCTTGGGAAGAATCTATGTCATATTGGATGACATGTCTTCCTGGTAAGGCCAATGAAAGCAGCATAACTGAGACAGGGTTATAAGCAGGATGTGGTGTCAGTTATGTGGCCTTTGTTTTGGTAGGAAAGACATGCAACTGAGACTCAGTTAATGCCTAGAAAGAATTCCTGGGTACAAAGGAAGAATTACACCTTGAAAAAGACATGGATGTTATCCTTTGCCTTAACCTCTGATTTGACAGGGAAAACAGAAAGAAAGAAAAAAAACCCTAAAACTAATGAAACAAAAAAACCAGGGTGAGACACAGATGTTGGCTTGTCATTTCTTATAGTGTTAGAATGCAACAGGAGAGGGTAGCAAGTTAAATCTGTGCTGCAGAGTTCTTATTGGCAACCCAAAACTTGAAATCCCTGGGAAGAATCAGTGAAAATGGAGTGATGTAGAAATAATAGATACTCCCCCACACATTTGACCTCCAATACAGAGGAAGGGAAAAATACATGTCCCAGCATTCAGATAGTCCTTAATAATCACTCAGTACAGGAAACCATCACAATCAGGGAATATTCAGCACATGACTGCTTGAAAATAAATGAAGGAGACCCCCATGTCCTGTATTAGAAGGCTTTGGTATATGGGGGCAAACAATATCAGTCTCAGTGTCATAAAACAGAGAAATTAAGGAGTATAACTACACATCTCTCCTTGAGACAAAGGCTACATGCAAGGAAAATCATTCCCTAATGGACTGGCTCATACAGGCCTTTAGAAACAGTTTTTTATTGCTGGCTGAGGTAGTACTTGATATCAGGAATTGGGAAACAATAAAGGAAAGGCAGGTATTACTGAGAGAATTGGGCATGAGAGAGAAAACGTTGAGCCCTTCTCATCAAGCCAGATAGAATGATGTTTTCAGGAGGATGATTCAGTAGGGACCTTGGGACTGGTATGAAGAGTTTTACTGAATCCAAGGTAAGAGTGTGATTTTTATGGGGCTCTGAGAGATCTGAATGATTTATGTAAGTATACAGATTAAGTAATAAGATGATAAAGGATTCAGAGGAGGAAGAAGGGGAGAGGAAGAAGAATAGAGGGGTGGGCAGAGAATACAAAGGGGGAAATCCAAGTCACTGCTAGGCAAGTGTGATTGAGATTTGTCTCGAGTGGAATAGGGAGAATAAAATGAACAGAAAGCAAGATATTATGCTAGTGAGCTTTTGGAAGGCTTTAAATCCTGAAGGACAGTTTTGAAAGACTTAAAGAATAAGATAGTACAGGTATAAAAGATTAAGTTTGTCCTAGAAGTAGACCCGTATTCCCTGCAGAGCATGTGATTCTTCTATGCATAAATATGCCAGGGCTAGAGATTATGCACTCATTCCTTTCAGCTGATGTAAAGTAGACAAATTTCATGGAGAGAGGTGGGTATGAAAATGAGCATGTTGGCACAATCATTGTCAGTTACATTGTTATAACTCACTAGCTGTGATGGGTTAGTATCTGCACAGGTTCTAAACTGTGGGTTCTATGTTACTCCTCTCTTTGACTTTGAGGAGTGTCCTTGAGTTTGCCTTGATGAACAGGATGTGGCAGAAGTGATTCTGCATGACTTCCCAGGATTCTTCTGTACTTTCACACATATGGACTCATCACCATGTGGGGGCCTAATAGAGAGAATAGACTAATGATCACCTGTTGTTTTTAAAACAAAATCCTGCCATGCCCACTCGTCTACTCCAGTTATGTCTGCAGTATCAGGGGTAAAAGCCTGATCAAGGACAAGAGGCATTATGACTTCAAAGGGAGTTTGTGCCTCCTGGGTACTCAGTCAGTCGTTGGCATCTCCTAACTCAGACGTGTTCTAGATTAGTCTTTCCAATTGTCAACATGCCTTCTTATTCAGGCATAAAGGTACCCCAAGAAATGATTCATAAATGACTATAAAAGGGCATTGTTCCCTAGCCAGCACAGTGTTCCAATATATCCTAATTTATTTCCAAGCTGTCCTTAGCTTGGAATTTCTCACAAGGAAGCTGGCTTATCAGATAGGATGTCCTCAGAGTTAGCAACAGAGGTCAGGCACCATTGCTTACTGTAAACATAGTTAGAATTCTCATGGCTGTCCCACAGAAGACAGAACTGTTTTACTACCAGAAAGTAATTGAAGGGCTTCCCTCACTTGAGGGCATTTTCAGGAACTGCTAGATTGGAACTTCCTGGTGCTTGCCTCCTGCAGACCCAGAGAATTAGCATGGGATTACCCAAATAGCCCCATCGAGGAGGGCACCACTGCTCTTCTGCTTCACACCTGGCTACCTGATCTTACCAACCTTGATGTAACCATCACTTGCCTAAGTGATCTTATTGACCTTGATGTGACTGTCACCTGCCCATGTGACTTTTGTCATTCATCCTGTTTTCTGTTTACTATATAAGCCTGGTTTTCATTTTGTGCAAGGACTTACTTGAACTTAAATGGACTAGGACTTAGACTTAGATTCATTCATTCAGATTCAAGCTTTGAGCCTCATGCAGTCCACAGGCCTCCCCCCGCCCCCCCCCCCCAGGCCCAGAGGGCTTGGGCCTGGGGGTGGGGGGTGGGGTGCAGCACCTGTCCAGAAGAGGTGGCTGTTTTAGACCTAGTGTGTTTCAGATGGCCTCAGATGTACCTCAACTGCTGAGCTGCCAGATTTTTCATTTCTCTTTTGTAACGACTGTAAAAGTCTGATGTCACTTTTTAAGAAATACATTCAAATCCTGAACTTCCTTGTGTCGACTCTGTCACTTGCCAAATTTTTTGCCCACCTGACCAGAACTCTTATCCCACGGAACAAGAGGTCCCCACAACGAACCCAGTCCGTGGCAAAATCCCAAATGTTCAATTTATCAAATGAAGATTTGGGAGCCAGATGCTGTGGTGAAATCCTGATAGCTCAGAGCATCAGAGACTTTCCTTCTCCACCAACATCCCAGAAGGAATAAAGTTCCTTCTCCATACTGTCTTAAATACCCTTCCACTCATAGACCCTATTTCTCTTTTCTGGGTTTTCTTATGTTCACTCCCAGTCAACTGGTTGCTTGCTCTGCCTCTTGACCTATCACTGACTTTTTGTAGCTCTTGTTTACAGAAAGCTCTTGGGTTAAAGGTGTGTGTTAGGACTGAGCTGCACCACAAGAAAAAGGTTTTTCCAGTTCACAGTCTCAGGGTTCACAGTGTGGTAAAAAAATCCTGCAATAGTCAGGGATGTCAAGGTTACCGATAAGAAGTCTCAAAACCAGCCATAGACCCTCATTTCTAAACATGTGTAGGATACTCTGACTAAGGCCACATAGTGGTGTTATTATTTCCAGATTTATAAGTAAAACAGATGGTCATTGGAAAGTTACTGCTTGGGGATAGTTCATATGTAGCATCTCCACACAGGAAGATCAAGGCCACAGTTTCTTTTTAATTAAAAACGTTTTTATGTAGTATATTTGATGATGTTTCTGCCCTCCCTGATTCCTCCCAGGTCCTCCCCACCTCCATACCCACCCTAGCTTATGTTCTCTCTCTCTCTCTCTCTCTCTCTCTCTCTCTCTCTCTCTCTC
>JADRCD010197910.1:0-15964 GCA_019843815.1 Montemys delectorum
CATTCCCAGCCCCTTGGCACCAGTCAATGTACACTCAATGTACACTCATCCCCCAAACCTCAACACACTTCACAAATTCTATATAAATTTTTTCACAAAATCTATAAAGAAGGTTCACTGAAACCATCACTGAAGAGATGTTTCACTGAAAACCATCTCCGAAGGAAACTTTTCCTCCCACACTCATTTCAATGCTAACCAAGATCCCGTGTAGCCCACTTGCCTGGCTAAGCTTCATTCCTCCCACTTCAGCCTGGTGCTCTACATGCCTGTATATACCTAGGGGAAAAGCAGACCCTGGCTGACAGTTATCCTTGTTATTCTGATGCAATGACTTGCATTCATTTAATTCCAGTATGACACGGCTCATAGCAAGAGTTTATCTTGTACCTCAGTCTCTGGGGAAGGATTTACTTCATTGTGCATTAAAAGAAGGGCAGGCGTTTTGTTGGTCAAGGATGGAACACACTAATTTGCATCTCATATGTCTCCCAAATGTTAAAAAGTGAACCCTTATTACCCAGTTTGCAGGGATGCCTGCTGCTATTGGACTCAGTGACGTGTTTGGGGGATGATTCTGAAGTGGATGGGAAGCTTATTTTCTCCACTTCCTCTTTGTTCTTTTTCATTCACAGCCAGAGAGATGAGCAGTTTTACTCCAGCACCAACTCTACGCCTTGATAGATAGGCCATCTCACCATAAGCCCAAAATACCCAGAAGAAAAAAAAAACGGATTATCTCAAAACTTGTGATTAAAAATAAGCATTTTTCACATTAGTTGACTGGCTTAGTATTTATTATATTAACACAAAGCTACCATCACAATTGTTTTATATATTCTTTCACTAGTGAATATTTGATTTGTATCTGTGTACTCACTATTGTAAATATGTTGCAGTGACCATAGTAATCTGTCTGAGTTCCACTATCATATTATTTGAAATATGTTTTTAATACCACATACTGGTTCTATGAGAAGTCTTGTTATATTTTCAGGAAATGTTTCCTTTTGTTACAGTAGCTGAATAATTTCACATTGCTCTCAGTGAAGCATGAGGGTTATAAGTAATACGTATTATCATTGATTATTTTCTCTGGTAAAACCATTTATATGAGCTTCGTGAGAAAGTTAACATGGTATCATTTAATGGCTTGGAAAGTATTTTCTAATGAATGTTGTTCATTTTGCATATATTTACATGCACTTGAAGTATCTCCTTTGATAAATGTTTAACAAAGTTCATTTCCAATGTCTCATGATGTTCAAGCCTTTTGATCATAGGACTTTTAAATATAGTCTAAGGACTTAATCTCCAGACATATAATCTATAAACATTTCTCCCACACTCTACATTGTTTTCTTTAGTTTTTTGATAATAACCTTGCATACTTTGCTTCATTTTTAATTTTATATCAGGTCTGAGAATCCATTGCCACATTTACTGTCTCAAATACTTAATAATATATTCTTGTAGTTAAAACAATAACATTTTATTTTAGCTTATTTCAATATTTTTATCTTAAATTAAATTATAATTACACAATCTTACTCTTCCCTTTTCTCCCACCCACTTCTCTCCTGTCATCTTCTTCCAGCCTTCTCCATTCTCCCCTCCCTCTACAGTCCATAATATCTTTTTCTTTGCTTTACTATAATTATTATTATTATTTTCTGTAATTTTATCATTTTATTTTGATATTGCAATTGAGTTACGTTTTACTCTTTCTTTGTTTCCTCAATCCCCCTTGATATATCAGAACCTACTATCCTTAAAATTTATGGCCTCTTTTTCAGCAATTGTTATTCCATGCATACATGTATAATGTTAAATATAATGCATTTATATATCACATATTATACACACGCACCCATATACATATATATATATATATATATATATATATATATATAAGTCTATAAAGTGGTAAACAATCTGTCTGTTTTCAGTGCTTTTCATTTGTTACAGGAAACCAATTATTCTCATCTGTTACTGGACAACCAATTGATATATTCTTCTGTGGGGGATAAACAGCTCTTCTACTTCCATGATTACTTAGTTGCATATGGTTCATTGTGTAGGAGGGAGGCCTCATGGACTTTCTCCATATAAATCGGCATATTTTGGGGGTGAAATCCTTATTCATCTCACATTTGGCTGGTCAAGTCGATTTGAATTTATGGCTATAGTTTTTGTTGTTTCTAGGAACCATAATCTCACTGAAATTCCCTGATCCAGTGGCATTTACAATCTATTCACCCCATTTCTTTTTCTGAAATGCTGCCAGAATTTAGGCATCAGCATGTTCTGTAAATAAATTCACTGGGCCTGGGCAACAGAATTCTGTAGTTTGATTGATTGTAGTTTTCTGTAACACCCCATCTGTTGCAAAGGGAAGTTCACTTGATGAAAGGTAAAGACCGTGCTTAGCTGTGGGAATAACTAGAGATGTTCACAGATCGTTGTTCAAGATTATGCTGGTTTAGCAAATTAGTGATTGTAAACTCCCTCTAAAAACCATGATTTCACTAATTCTGAGTACTTAGCTAGGTTTCCAGCACTAAGCATGATATCCTTGTTGAGCAGGTCTTAAAGCTAATTACAGAACTGCATTACCATTTAGGTATTGTGTTCCTGTTGCACTATTGAGTTATTGTGACATGCCATTGATGTGGTTCAGAGGTTTCAAACCCAGGCAGTAGTATTTGTCGCTACTTTCCTTTGGAAGCTTGCATGGTACTTCCAGTTATCTTGAAGGCTACTTCTTAGAGAGGAGGCATTCATTCAGGTCAATTCTAGGTCAAGAGTCTCTGAGCTCTTTGTCTGAAGTGCATGGTGTCTTCAGGAATAGGATTTACCTTTGATCTCTGGGGCATAACCACGGACAACAATAGGCTGCATGACTTGGACGTCTCTTAGACGGCCCTGGACAACTATTAACAACAATTCTCCTAATGTCTAATATATGAGGCTTTTTCTTAGGTGATTATTAGTTCTTGAAGGGAACATCATAACCCCAGATTAGAAAAGTCCACTAACACTGGATTTTTTGAATTTAATTATATGTGCTGAATTTTACAACAGTATGCATAAGAACAAGTTTGTTTACAATACCTTTCTTATATACTGAATACTCTAAGGAAAGATATTTTGAATAAACATGCATAAAACATCCCAAGTTTTCATGATGTATTTAATATAAGATTAATTTCTAACAAGTAAATGCCATCTAGTTTTATTATTCCTGTTTATATATTCCTGTTCATAAGGGAAATGTAATTTCCTTCAGCATTCCATGTGTGAAGGTTCCTGAAGGAATTGATTACATGTAATTCACTTAAAAAAATCTATTTTCCCCTTTTTTTGTTACTTTAATTATATGATAGCTGAAATTTCAGGTGAAAGAGCGCTTTGATAGATCTCTCATTTGGGTACAATGGGTTTTATTTTGTCACTATTATCTCCATTACAAAGAAACGGGACTTTAGAAAGAAAGCTATAGACTATTCTCTGACAAACCTCTACCTACTGTACGAACTGTAGAGAAATTTTCAACATAAGATATTTGAGTACCTAAGATATACCATTTTCAAGATTTATTTTTT
Organism: Montemys delectorum; assembly: GCA_019843815.1. Taxonomy (NCBI): domain Eukaryota; kingdom Metazoa; phylum Chordata; class Mammalia; order Rodentia; family Muridae; genus Montemys; species Montemys delectorum. Next base: position 3,606 of record JADRCD010197910.1, read on the forward strand.
TACTTTAAAAACAAATAATAAAGGAAATTGAATGCAATTATAGTCAAACTTCTTTCAGATCCTTACAGATCAGATAAAGTGAAAATACTTTACCTCCCTATCAAGTGACCACACTGTCAATTGCAATTCTATATTTAAATAGAGGCACATGATAGTGGGTGTATTTAGCGGATTGTCTAATGAAAACTTGAAAAAATACTCTAAGATTCATGAATAATGCATGCAAAATATTTGTTTCCCCTTAAGCCCTTTAAATGTTTAAATGCAAAGACTTTCACTCTAAAATAGTTCCTTCACTCACACTTCTGCTAAATGAAGACCCAAAAGACATCTTATTTCCTTACTGCTCATTCCTGCAGCGTAATTTTATTTTTGTTATTTGTGCCAAACATCATGAATTATAGGTTTTTTCCAAGATACTTACTATGTAAGTAATGTATTCATTCTGTAAAAGAAGTAATTTACTCAGAGGAATTAAACATCTAATTCAATGTGATTTATCTAGTAAGTAATACAATCAGGATGGTTACTTTCATATACATTTTTTTCCAGAAATTACTGCCCACCTTTTATTATTCATGCTTGTATATATAGATTCATGGGGCATCATGAGACCATGAGATTAATTACACCTTTTTCTTCCTTTTCAAAGAGATCAAAACCATTATAAACATAAAGATATTCTTACATAACTGTTTCTGTCTAACATGTTTCTTCATTCATTGTAAGCAGATCACAGTCCTTTCTGTCCTTTGATCACTGATTACCAGAAATGTGAACTTATCTGTGTGGCTGAATTTGAAAATTCTTTCAAATTTAACTTTATGAATTATTTTGATTATGTATTTTAAAAGATGTTACATGAATTATCTACCTTAAATACACAATTCTTTCAAATATCCATCCTGGCAAAATGACCAGTTTATGAACTAAAACGGAAATTTCATAATCACATAAAAATTCTCTCCTTTGAGCATTTACAAGTATCAAGTAGAGTCATAAAGTTTATAAAATTGCATTAGGTCTCCTAAGTTCTAAACATATATAGGTCAGAGTGCAATATTAACATGTAGATCCTATATTAATAGATATATGGTAAGGTAGTAGTAAACTTTAAGATAATAAACTCTACATGTTTAAAAGTTCATTTGCTATACTTAGCATAGCAGCACCTGGAATTAGAACTTGAAGCAACTATTAATGGATGAATATTTCATTTCAAAGACCTAAATTAAAATAAATGTAAGTTAAAGCAAAGTGTGTTGGCTCCCTCCCCCTCCCCCTTCAGCTCCAGGTCAGAGCTGACATCCCAAGCTGGAGGCAGCCACCTACTGGGGCTAAACAATGGCCCACTACACTGCAGTTCACCTTTGAAGATGAGAGGCTGGAAGTTACACCTAACTGCTGACACACCTACTTGCCTGAGGACTCGCTGACTTTCGAACACGCCTACCTGCTTGAGAACTTTGAGTTTCCGGGAGTTTGGCATCTCTTCTGTTGCCTTGTTTAAGTTATGCATATGTCTTGTGCCTGGAGATTTTTGGTTTCAGTCTTGTCTGCCTATAAATGTTCAAAATATCCCCAAGTAAATAGATGCCTTGATAATCCTACTTGGCATCCGTGTCTCTTTGTTCCCTGACCGTTTCATTTTCCAGGTCTGTATCTAACCTCCAGCTGAAGTGAACACAGACCCGAGTGGAGCTGCTGGCCAGTTTCACTCAGATGGTGCCCAAGCATGGGGCTCAGATATGGGGGAAATAGATAGAGGACACACTGTCTCACAGAGCTCTGCCCAAATAAGAAAGGAAAGGAAGAAAAGGACGTACATCATTCTACAAGGAAGATAATTGATGCTAGCACTGGCCATATTGTAGAATTTTTCCGTGTAAGAAGAGTACAGGGCTCGGTTGAATTGGTACTGACCCAGTGCGTGATTCACCTAGGGATTGACAGTGAGGATGGGGTCGAAGTTATCCAAAGTAGCCATTCAGAATGCGGACAAACTACTCAGGACAAAGGGAGTTAGGGTAGAAAAAAAGGCATTAACAAACCTCTCACAAGAGATAGAAGCTTATTGTCCTTGGCTCTAAGGAGTGAGTAAGATAAATAAAAAAACTTGGGAAAAAATTGGAAAAGCACTTAGAAATAATAAAGTGGATGGATTCACTCTCTACCTGTGGGTTCTTCTCATGGATTATAGAGGAGAATGAAAAAAAACGAGGAGTCAGCAGAAAGTGAATGGAGTCTGATTAGCTCTGAGAACTCAGACTCAAATACGGAAACCGAGGAGGGTCAAAATACCTCCTCAGGCCCAGGTATGGTAACTGAGGAAGGTCAAAAAGCAGATTCTCTAGGTCTCGTGGAAAGAGACAGCGTTCTTACACAACATCTGCCTCTTCCCTCATAAAAGAAAAGACTCAAAGAGGTTCACAATTAAGTAAGCTGGAGTTTGAAATTAAGCTACAGAAATTGAGTAATGAGTTGAGTGAGTTAAAGGCGCCATTAGGCAGAAAGAAAGACAGCTATCTGGAGGCAGGATGTTCACCTTTAGAGAGAGCATTCTGTCAGGCTTGTAAAAGAAGGCAGGGCATTCGGGACTGCTAGTGTTTCCTGTAGTGGAATGGAGGCATCAGAATGACGATTTGTACAGATATTATCAGATTTTGGATTTCAAAATTATTAAGGACTTAAAAGAAGCAGTGACTCAGTATGGTCCAAACACGCCATCAACGCAGGCACTGTTCCACAATGTTATAGAATTTAATCTAATGCCACAGGACTGGAAAATGTTGTGCAGAGCCACATTGCAGGCAGGTGATTATTTGGTCTGGAACTCAGAATGGTGGGAGGCTAGCAAGAAATCAGCAGCGCAAAACGCTCAGTCAGGTAACCCAGAGTGGAATCTAGACATGCTACTAGGAGAAGGATTGTATGAAGGAAATGCTAGACAAATTGAGTATCCCACCAGAGTGTATGCTCAAACTGCAATGGCATTGAGAAAAGCTTGAGTACAATTACCCACAAAAGGTGAGGGTAGTGGGAGTCTAGCTGGTATCTGGAAGGGACCAGAGGAACCTTTTCAAAATTTCTTAGCTAGATTGGAGCAAGCTGCAAGCAGAACTCTTGGAACTTCTTATACGGACAGTCTGCTCGTCACACAGTTAGCCTATGAGAACACTAATTCAGCGTGTAGAGCAGTTATTCAGCCACACAAGGGTCAAATGGATTTATCTGAATATATTCACCTTTGTACAGATATTGGACCTTCCTATAATCAGAGATTAGTTATGACAGCGGCATTGCAAGGCACAACTATTCCAGAGATCCTGGCACAAAAGCAGGAGAATAAATAATGCTATAGTTGTGGAAGTATCAACCATTTTTAAAATGAGTGTCCTAAGAAATCAGGAAGTACAAACAGGCAGCAAAAAGGCGCTGCACCAAGATTCTGTGCAAGTTGCAGGAGAGGAAAGCATTGGGTCAGAGATTGTCGAATTAAAAAAGGTTTTCAAGACAACACCTGGTCAAAAATGAGTCCAGGGGCCTGCCCCAGGACCTGTTCTTAAAACAACAGGCAGCAAATGGGGCCACGACACTGCCACCAAGCCAGGAAGATCTGTATCTGAACTCTTCAGAGCAACCTCAGGAAGTACAGGAGTGGACCTATATTCCACCTGCCACACAGTACTAATGCCAGAGATGGGAGTTCAGATTCTGCCCACTGGAGTTTTTGGGCCTTTACCTTCAGAGACTTGGGGATTTGTCATAGGAAAAATTAGCGCGTTTGTGAATGGATTGCAGATTTATACTGGTGTTACTGACCGCGATTATCAGGGAGAAATCAAAATTATGGCATCCTCTCCTCACAGTGTCATTACAGTGCCTGCTAATCAGAAAATTGCTCATCTTATCTTAATCCCTTTATATCCAATGTCTTCTAATGCTGTTAATAGTGAGAAAAGAAAAAGTTGTTTTGGTTCTCCTGAAGTATTTTGGGCACAATCTATCACTAATAAAAGACCTAATCTTAAATTAATTATTGAAGGAAAAAGTTTTGAAGGTTTAATAGATACTGGAGCCGATGTAACTATTATTAGAGGCTAAGACTGGCCCTCAACTTGGGCTTTGACTGAATCAATCACTCATCTCCAAGGAATTGGTTATGCCAATAACCCAAAATGAAGCTCTAAGCTTCTAACCTGGAGAGATAAAGAAGGTAATTCACGGTAGATCCAGCCGTATGTCATGTCAAATCTGCCTGTCACTCTGTGGGGGAGAGATCTGTTATCACAGATGGGGCTGGTTTTGTGCAGCCCTAGTGAATTAGCTAATAAACAGAGGTCAAAATGGGACATTAGAACATACAGAGGCCCTAAGCCTCGTTCTAATAGTAAAGGTTTAAAATATTTTCTATGATGGCCACTATCTTACCTGTGCCCCATGCAGATAAAATTCAGTGGATTAATAATATTCCTGTGTGGGTTGATCTGTTGTTTTTATCTCAAGAGAAAATAGAAGCAGCTTCTTTGCTAGTACAGGAGCAATTGGAAGCAGGACACCTGAGGGAATCCAATTCCCCATGGAATACGCCTATATTTGTTATCAAGAAAAAGTCAGGTAAAAGGAGACTGTTACAAGATTGAAGAAAAGAAAATGAAAGAATGGTAGTTATGGGAACATTGCAGACTGGACTTCCATCTCCAGGGGCAATTCTAAAAGGATTTTACAAGATAGTTATGGATTTAAAGGACTGTTTCTTTACAATTCCTTTGCATCCTGAGGATTGTGAGAGATTTGCTTTTAATGTTCCATCTGTTAATTTTAAGAAACCTATGAAAAGATATCAATGGACAGTCCTTCCTCAAGGCATGGCTAATAGTCCGATGTTATGTCAGAAGTTTGAGGCACAGGTCATTGACCCTATAAGAAAAAAATGGCCAATGATATGTATTGCCCACTACACAGATGATGTCCTATTAGCAGGAAAAATTCCTAAAAAGTACTTTTATGTTATAGAGACTTACAAGTTGCCTTAAATGAAAAGGGACTACAGATAGCTCCAGAAAAGGTACAAACTCAGGATCCGTATAATTATTTAGGGTTTACACTTACAGATCAAGCTATTATTCCCCCAAAAATAGTTTTTTGTAGAGACAAATTAAAAACCTTAAATGATTTTCAAAAATTATTAGGTGATATCAATTGGCTTTGTCCCTACTTAAAGCTTACTACAGGAGATTTGAAACCCTTATTTGATATTCTCAGAGGTAGTTCTGATCCAAATTCTCATAGATTTTTAACTAAAGAAGGAATGTCAGCTTTACAACAGGTAGAAATAGCAATTTAAAATCAATTTGTTACTTACATAGATTATTCTTTACATTTGCTTTTATTAATTTTCAATACGACTCATGCTCCTACAGCGTTGTTATGGCGGAAGGCACCCCTTATGTGGATACATTCAAGGATATCTCCTAAATGTAATATCTTGTCATATTATGAAGCTGTGGCCCAAATAATTGTGCTTGGTAGGAAACAAGCATTGACTTATTTTGGCAAAGAGCCAGATGTTATCATTCAACCTTTTACTTTGGAGCAAGACTCCTTGTTAAAACAACATATCACAGACTGGTTGCTTGCTCAGATAGAATTTCAAGGAATTATAGATAATCATTATCCCCAGAATAAACTGATAAAGTTCTTAAATGTGCATGAAGTGATTTTTCCTAATGTAACTTTCTTACATCCGTTCAATAATGCCCTTGTGGTATTTACTGATGGTCGCTCAAAAGGACAAGCTGGATATCTCATAAATAATAACAGGTGGTCATAGAGACTCCTGGTCTCTCAGCTCAATTAGCTGAATTAACAGCAGTATTAAAGGTGTTTCAAGCTGTATCTGATGCTTTTAATCTCTACACTGACAGCTTATATGTAGCCCAATCAGTACCCTTACTGGAGACATGTGGTACATTTAATTTCTACACCACAGCAGGAGCCTTATTTTCACAATTACAAAACATTATTCTTGCACGAAAAAATCAATTTTATATTGGTCATATATGAACTCATTCAGGCCTACCTGGGCCATTAGTCAGAGGCAATAATCTCATTGACAGAGCTCTGGTATGAGAGGTTTTAGTTTCAGATCCTGTTGCACTAGTAAAATGGGGTCACAAATTCCACCTGTCTAGCCAGACTCTGAGGCTTAAACATAAAATTTCCAAAGAGCCAGCAATAATGATTGTTAAACAATGCCCTAAGTCCGTTATTTTATCTCCAGTTCCACATTTAGGGGTGAACCCAAGAGGCCTTTTACCCAACCATATTTGGCAGATGGTTGTAACTCATTATGCAGAATTTGGAAAGCTTAAATATATACATGTCTGTATTGACACTTGTTCAGGATTTATGTTTGCTTCCCTACATACAGGAGAAGCCTCTAGAAATGTAATTGATCATTGTTTACAAGCCTTCAATGTTATGGGCTTACCCAAAGTAATTAAAACCAACAATGGACCAGGTTACACTGGCAAAAACTTTGTCTTTTTGCAAGGATTTTGGCATTAATCATAAAACTGGAATCCCATTTAACCCTATGGGAGAAGGAATTGTTGAAGGAGCACATTGTATGCCTAAAAACTGGCTTTTGAAAACAAAGGGGGAATCTGTTTCCTCCTAAATTCCCAAAGACACGCCTTGCCTTTGTGCTTTTTGTTTTGAAATTTTTGCACACTGACATAAAAGGTCAGTCCATTGCAGACTGACATAAAAGGTCAGTGCCTTGCAGACTGACATTGGCATCCTAACATTTCAAGTTCATATGCCTTGGTACGATGGAGGGACCCGCTCACCAATGCCTGGCATGGGCCAGACCCTGTCTTGGTCTGGGGCAGAGGGTCCCTGTGAATTTTTTCTCAGAAAGAGGGTGGAGCATGGTGGCTTGCTGAAAGGCTTATATGCCAAGTAGACTCAGATCCACAGCCTTCTTAGCAAGTGTGCTTAAATGCACTACTGCAAAGTCTTTTTTCTTTTTCTTTCATTTGCTTTTATTTTTAAGCTGACCTCCTTGTCTGTCAGCTTTGAATTTGCTTCTTCCTGTTTTGATCTGGAAAACTGCTTACTCCCGAAGCTAAACAAACAATTCAATACACAGGCTCACTCTCTGAGCAAAGAGGTTCTGGCTACCTCTGCAGTGTTAGCATTCCAAAGGCTAGTGCATCCTGAGTTTGATGGCCTAGTCTACTAATTTGCTTATGAATTGAGACCTGTTCCCTAGGTAACTGTCTCCAGAGTCAAAGCCAGTAATTTGCAACTCAAACGGAAGCCTGCACTCAGCTTCAGCACCAAGGTGAGCAACCTTTGGAAAACTTCAAAGAGGTGTTCTTCAAAAAGACTGTGGCGACTCACGAACTTGGCACACAAATAAAGGCATGTCTTGGCATTAGGTGCAGGGAAGAGGGGTGCATGTTGAAAACCTGTGGTCCACGAGATCCACCTAAGTCAGAGGCATGCACCAAGTGGCTGTGCTTTTGAAAAAACACGTAATCAGCCCAGTTTGCATTGTCAAACTAGATGCACGTGACCTCAAAGACAAGTAAAAGATATCTGCCAGAGATATTAATTCCACAAGGTTCTATCCATCAAAGCACCATAAAAATTCCCATGCAAAACTGTTTGATTATGCCTTAGTCCTGCTTTTTTGTCTAATAAACAAGGAGAAGATGTTGGCTCCCTCCTCCTGCCTCAGCTTTTGGCAGAGCTGACAGCCTGAGCCTGGAGGCGGCCACCTACTGGAGCTAAAAAATGGCCCGCTACACTGCAGGTGCCTTTGAAGATGAGAGGCTGGAAGTTACACCTAGCTGGTGAGACACCTACTTGCCTGAGGACTTGCTGACTTTCGAACACGCCTACCTCCTTAAGAACTTTGAGTTTCCAGAGTTTGGCATCTCTTGTCTGCTACCTTGTTTAAGTTATGCATATGTCTTGTGCCTGGAGATTTTCTGTTTCAGTCTTGCCTGCCTACAAATGTTCAAAATATCCCCAAGTAAATAGATGCCTTGATAATCCTACTTGGCATCCGTGTCTCTTTGCCCCCTGACCGGTTCATTTTCCAGGTCTGTATCTAACTTCCGGTTGGAGGGAACACAGACCCGAGTGGAGCTGTGGGCCAGTTCCACTCAAAAATGGAGGCACCAAGCGTTAAAAATAACAAGTTGAACTGAGAAGTTTGCAAGGCAATGCTTCCTATTCTCTTGCATCTCCTCTGAATTCATATATGAAAGACATTTTCTTATATAGAGTGGAGTGATCTGATATGAATTCAAATGTCATCAAAATTTTAAGTGAAGTCTGAAAGCAAAATGTTAACCTCCAAAAGAAGAGAAGGAACATATTTCAAAGTTCTCAGATCACTCCCCATCACTAGCTGCCCTGACCATTAGAAGAAACTCCTGAGAAAGTTGGGTATTTCATTTCCTTGTGAGATAATTATTCATGTACATGCAGTTACCTTCAAGAGTCGATGTAATAAAAAGAGGAAAAAGGGATGTTTTCTACAACACTCTTTTTCCAATACCTGTACTCTGCCCACCCCAAATTAATGATTCAACTAGCTTATAAGCTCACAGGCTGTACTTTCTTTCTTCAGCAATATCCTTATCCTTCTTCATGCCCTTTCTCTGTGTATATGTTCATTTTTGTTATCTTTGTTATTATAATATGTTTAATTGAAAGCAATAAATATTTGCTATTGCTTTATGACACAGAATAAGCCTAATGTGGCTATGAAATAACTCACTGGGATATAAGTGAATGTATGAGACAGATTCCAAAAATACATATGTAGAGAGCTTACATGCAAAATGAACATGAAAATGACATTTGTTCAGTCTTCCTTGTGTAAATCTTTCCCCATTGCATGCCATTTTATGTTGCCAAATTTTCAAAGTATAATCTTCCCTCAAGCCTACTTTAGTGACAGTCTTGGAATTAGCATTTCATTAGCACAGCAATGTAACTTAATTCAGCCAAAAGTTAGCAGCTTTCTATCTGAGATACTTTGAAACAAATGATAGCTCCTTTTGGAAAATGATGTACTCAGGGTAAGATAAAGTATAAAACTTTTAAATATGAGTAATAGCTTGTAAGTGAAACTTTCATTTGCCAGATGTTAATTCTCATATTGGAGACTTACTGTTGAATAATCTCTTCCTTTCTTGTTCTTTCTGAACTCTGACTGTCTAGCTCAACTTGGCTGTTCTGGCTCAAACCCCTCTCCAAGCTGATTGATTCAACCTGGCTATTCTAACTAAGCATTTTACTGAATTACTCTAGGTAAGCTCAAACTAATTCTGGCAATTTGGTCTAATCTTCTTGCTTTTTCTCTGGGTTCACCTGCCTCTGCTGACCTGCACTGAACTTCATGAACTCACAAAAGAACTCAACTACACTCTACTGAACTCACTGCTTTGACCCCCAACTATCTCACTGCACCTAACTCATCTCTACTCCACAGAACTGACTGAACTGACTTTCACTCCTATTCAGATTTCATCTGTGTTTAGCTTGTTCTCTCTGCAACCTGTCTCTGTAAAACTTTCCAAGTAAAACAGTTGAGGAAAGATTTTCCAAGTGAATTGCCCCAAGAAACAAGTTATTCTAATATCTAGCAAAATATACCTCAAACCAAAATGAATCAAAAGAGATGGAGAAGATATTAGATATCTCTTACTCATCAAAGGAAAAATCCAAGATAATGTTTCAGTTCTTAACATCTATACCCCAAATGCAAAGGTATCCACATTTATATAAGAAACATTATCAAATCTGAAATAATACATCAACACCCACATATTGGTAGAAGTGAGAGACTTCAGTATCCCACTCTCACTAATGGACAGGTCATCCATACAAAAACTAAACAGAAATTACAGATCTAATGGATTGTATTAACCAAATCGACTTACAAGGTATCTACAATACATTTCACTCAAAAACAAAAAAAAAAATATACCTTCTTGTCAGAATCTAATAAAACATTTTCAAAATTTGACCACATACTTGGTCATAACAATTCTCAACAAGTATTCCTTCAGACCACCATTCAATAAAGCTGGACTTCAACAATAACAGAAACAAGAAAAAGCTTTCAAGCTCATAGGTAGAATCTGAACAACTTTTTATGAAGCAACCACTGGATTAAAGAGGAAATAAAGAAAGAAATTGAAACTGTTCTAGAATTCAATGAAAATTATTGGAGAACATACCAAAAACTTGTAGGACACAATGAAAGCAGTGCTAAGAGGAAAGTTCATAGTACTAAGTGCCTTCACTAGGAGTTTGAAGATACCTCATACTAGCAACTTCCCAGCACACCTGAAAGATCTAGAACAGAAGGAAGTAAACAAACTCAAGAGGAATAGATGGCAGGAAATAAAGTGAGGGTTGAAATCAATAACATAAGTAAAAAGAGAACAGTAAAAAGAAAGAATCAATGATTTTCATTGAGAAAATCAACAGGATACACAAAACCATATCCAAACTAACTAAAATGCATAGAAAGAATATCCAAATTAACAAAATTAGATAAGAGAGAGAGAGAGAGAAGGAGAGAGAGAGAAAATAATAAAAATCATCAAAGGAATCCAAAGAATTCAGAAACAGAGATCACAATTTAGAAATATGAAGTCTGAAAGATTTCAGACTTCAAAAACATGAACAAAGCAAAATTAGAAAATCTACAGAAGGGCCAGGTTTCTCACTTACCAAAATTCTACCAGAGAACTTCTACAGATATTAAACAAATTCAACGGAGTTACTGAATACAAGAGTAACTAAAACAAACAACAACAACAACAAAACAGTAGGACTCTCATATACAAATAACAAAGGGGTTGAGAAAAATTTTAGGGAAACAACACCCTTCATAAAGTTCACAGATAATATAAAATATCTTGGAATAAATCTGACCATACAAGTTGAACAACTGTATGATAAGAATGTCAAGACTTTGAAGACAAAAATTGAAAAAGATATCAGCAGATGGAAAGATCTCCCATGCTTATGAATTGGTAGGACCACTAATAAAATTGGCCATTTTAAAATATGCAGTCTACAGATTCAAGGCAATTTCAGTCAAAATTCCAACACAATATATTAATTACACATCTTTAATCCCAGGAGACAGACACAAGCAGATCTCAGAATTATAGGCCAGTTTGGTATAGAGCAAATTCTAAGTAATGTTTAAACCCAGGTGTGGTTGTACACATATTTGATTCCCATCATTCAGGAGATAGAGCCATGCAGATCTGTGAGTTTAAGGTCAATCTACTGAGCAAGTTCCAGGATATATTTGTGCTTTGAAAGACAATGAGTGGAAAAACAAAAGGCTGATGACAATGCAATAGAACAAGGAAGCCATTTCCCAGCTCCTGCAAGCAGCAGAACTCAGCATGTAAAGACACACAGCTCTGGCTTTAGAGTCAAGAATAAAGGGTGATAATAAATTGGTGGTGATTCAGAGGAGATTATCAACACTTAGGTGAAATCTGGGAAATGTTTTCTGAGAATACAAGGAAGCTGTATTATAGAGATAGAGAAGGTTGTACCTCTTGCAGCAGTTGGATATGGTAATATGTAAGAATCACCCAGGTGGGACTATTTTGAAAGTATGAGATATCATGGAGAACAGTTGTGACTAGGCACTGTGAGAGGCCAGGGAAAGCCAGTGGTGAAGGTGGAGCATCAGTAGCAATTTCAGCCAAGTACTGAAGCTGTCGTGCAAAGAAATTGAGGCTTGGCACCATGAAGAGACCTTATTAGAGAATATTGGTGAGGAATCAGAAGACCCCAGTGTATTGGAAATGCCAGTACCATAGGATGACCACCAAGAACAGTAGCAACAGTGAAGTGGAGTCATCCAGAGCCTAGAGTGCTACAGAGGAAACAATTAGACCTTTGGAGGAACCCAGAAGATCATGTGTGGATCCCAGATATTGGAAAAAAAAAAGAAGCTGTGGATATGAGGATGCCTTGGAAACCCAGGATGTTTGAGAAACCAGAGCTGTGGAATTTTTTTTTTTTTTTGAGGAAAACTTCTAACAAGGAGTGGAAACAGCCCATGTAAAAGATATTTGTTGCAGGCAACAAAGATGAAAAAAGAGTTGGAGATCTGAATACTGCTTTGACATCACAAGTGGAGAAGCAGAGATTGGATTTTATCCAGCTGGTTCCCTGTCTTCGTAAATCCTGCAAAGAAGGAGAAGGAAGGATGGGAAGAGCCAGTAGCATCAAGGATATCATAAGATCACAGCCCACAGAATCAACAGACCAGGATTCACTGGCGCTCACCAAGA
>JADRCD010197910.1:20964-32551 GCA_019843815.1 Montemys delectorum
CCACCTTTTGGTCTTCCTTCTTCTTAAGTTTCTTGTGGTTTGTGGGTTGTTCTTTCTGTATTCCAAATTTCTGGGCTAATAACCACTTATTAGAGAATGCATACCTTGTGTGTTCTTTTGTGATTGGGTTACCTCACTCTGGATGATACTTTCCAGATCCATCCATTTCCCTAAGAATTTCATAAATTCATTGTTTTTAATAGCTGAGTAGTACTCCATTGTGTAGATGTACCACAGTTTCTGTATCCATTCCTCTGTTGAGGGACATCTGGGTTGTTTCCAGTTTCTGGCTATTATAAATAAGGCTGCTATGAAGACGGTGGAGCATGTATCCTAATTACATGTTGGAGCATCTTCTGGGTATATGCCCAGGAGTGGTATAGCTGGGTCCTCTGGTAGAACTATGTCCAATTTCCGGAGGAACGGCCATACCGATTTCCAGATTGGTTGTACCAGTTTGCAATCCCACCAGCAGTGAAGTAGTGTTCCTCTTTCTCCACAACCTCTCCAGTATCTGCTGTCACCTGAGTCTTTTATCCTAGCCAATCTGACTGGTGTGAGGTGGAATCTCAGAGTTGTTTTGATTTGCATTTCCCTGATGACTAACGATGTTGAACATTTCTTTAGGTGCTTCTTAGCCATTTGGTGTTCATCAGTAGAGAATTCTTTGTTTAGCTCTATACCCCATTTTTTAATAGGGTTATTTGGTTCTCTGGAGACTAACTTCTTGAGTTCTTTGTATACATTGGATATTAGCCCTCTATCAGATATAGGGTTGGTAAAGATCTTTTCCCAAGTTGTTGGTTGCCGTTTTGTCCCATTCACAGTGTCTTTTGCCTTTGTAACTTTAAGAGGTCCCATTTGTCAATTCTTGATCTTAGAGCAGAAGCTATTGGCCTTCTCTTCAGGAAATTTTCCCCTGTGCCTATTTGCTCGAGATTCTTCCCCATTTTATTTTCTATTAGTTTCAATGTATCTGGTTTGATGAGGAGGTCCCTGATCCACTTAGACTTGAGCTTTGTACAAGGAGAAAGGAATGGGTCGATTTGCATTTTTCTACATGTTGACCGCCAGTTGAGCCAGCACCATCTGTTGAAAATTCTATTTTTTTTCCACTGTATAGTTTTAGTTCCTTTGTCAAAGATCAAGTGACCATAGGTGCATGGGTTCATTTCTGTATATTTAAGTGACCCCAAAAATTCCACCAGAGAACTCCTAAACCTGATAAAGAACTTCAGCAAAGTAGCTGGATATAAAATTAACTCAAGCAAATCAGAGGCCTTCCTCTACACAAAGGATAAACAGGCAGAGAAAGAAATTAGGGAAACAACACCCTTCACAATAGTTACAGATAATATAAAATACCTCGGTGTAACTCTAACTAAGCAAGTAAAAGATCTGTTTGACAAGAACTTCAAGTCTCTGAAGAAGGAAATTGAAGAAGATCTCAGAAGATGGAAAGATCTCCCATGCTCATGGATTGGCAGGATTAATATAGTAAAAATGGCCATCTTTCCAAAAGCAATCTACAGATTCAATGCAATCCCCATCAAAATTCCAACTCAATTCTTCACAGACTTAGAAAGAACAATTTGCAAATTCATCTGGAATAACAAAAACCCAGGATAACCAAAACTATTCTCAACAATAAAGGAACTTCTGGTGGAATCACAATCCTGGACCTTAAGCTGTACTATGGAGCAATTGTGATAAAATCTGCATGGTGTTGGTATAGTGACAGGCAGGTAGATTAATTTTAAGTTCTTAAGCGGTTTTTTTCTCTTGTATTTTATTCTAGATATGTGAGCAGTAACTAAAGATATTATTCAGGTGTATTCAGAAATTATTTCATTTAGTTTTTGCTATGAGTTCAGTTTTTGAAAAGTAATGTTTTTCATCTTCACACATGTACTATAATGGGTCATGTAAACTTGTGCATATTCTTCTATTTTTTGTTGAATTTCCTTACCAAATTAAGCAGCATGAAATAGGTCAGTACATTTTATTTGGACATACTTGAGTGACATGAAAATTTATTATATCAGTTTTTAAATATCTTTAAAATCCTTTGAACTGACCCTGTCAGCATTTCTCAGAGTTTGAAACTGACTCATGTTCTATTGAGAAGAGAAACACTCCAGAGATTTTATACTAAGAAACTCTCTACAAAATTATATACAAAGCATTTTTTTTAAAAATAAGTTATACCTTGGAGCGATCCAAATCATTGTGTCACTACAAATAAAAAGGCCATGGGCTGACATGCCATTATACATGCTTTTAAGATGGAAATATATAGATTTTGGCAATCAGTGGACTAGTCTGTCTATACAAAGTGATTTCACTGGACATGATAACTGTCCACCACAATCAGTATGGTTCTTCAGTCATTTCTTGCAAATATTTAAATAGGTGAAATATGAACTTTGTAACATAGGAAATGCTGTATAGGAAGTACACTCACACATACAATAGAGAGGGTAATTCTATATGTTTCCAGGAAACTTGTAATTCTACACTCATTTTTACCTCCACGGCTTTTGATTGCTGTGTTCTTCTACATGTGGCTACTTTTATCATTTCACTTTATTTTTCAGGAAAAAATCAAGTAGCTTTGGAATGATGTAAGATGATAATATCTTAAAACAGGATTGTTTGTGTTCTGCCATTAAACATCCAAAGTAGTGTAAACACTCTAAATCAAGTAATGTAGTAAAATCCATAAGAAAAAGTAACATTTGTACTAGTTTCCATTGAGCTGAAAATTAAACTCCTTTTTGGCTTTTACACATAAACAAACACACACACATATATACACACACACACACACACATACACAAACAAATTTAAAGTTCCTTTGAGGTCCACACTTTTGTTTTGAAAACTTCATCTTTCAACTCTTTTAAAAAAAAATCTATGATATAAAACTTGTTTTTGAAAGGGCATTTATTGTAAATTAATTTATAAACTAAAATTATAAAAAATTAGTCAAAATTAATGAATTCTCTTTACTCTTAGAAATATATAAAAAAAATTATGGCTGTGAATTTAGAGGAGTGATAAAAATATCAGATTCATTCTTTTTTAAGGAGTCAAAAGTCTATACTGATTTAATATTTTTTTGGTCACAAATGTCATTTAAATAGTGTGAATTTCTTATAAGTAACAAAATAATTGAGCAAACAACATATGTAAATTTTATAAAAATTTGGATGGTATAATTCTTATGTCTTATGTAAGCAATATAAAATATAGATATTTGACATTGAAAAAAGTATAGAACAGAATTTTCTGAAATAAGATGAAAAGCTTATTAATATAGATATGAGATTTACATTGTTTAATATTAATTTATCAACTTCTCTATTTACAAGAAAAAAAATTTCCCTTAAAGTCTCTGGCTTTTATACCTTCTTCTCTTGTCTTGAATAATATGTATGAACTGTTCATTCTTTACAACATAAATGTGTTATATTTTTCACAGGATGGCTGAAGACAATTCAACTTTATCCATCCATATTAAATGGTGAGGTATTTGAAGCCATTATTTTTTTTTATGAAATGCAGTCATCAAACGAAAATTTATTGAAACTCACCTTCTGGCATTCCAAGACCTTGGAGGATGTTTTTCAAGGAGAGATGATAGACTGTGTAAATGGTTGTGCTGGTTCTTCAGGAACCTGAGATCAATCTGTCTCAAGATTCAGGAATATCACTCTTGAGCATATACCCGAATAATACTACATTCTATTACAGAGACATTTACTCAAACATGTTCATTGTTGTTGTGGTTATAGTAGCCAGAAAGTAGAAAAAACAATAAAAAAGCACAGAACCCATCAAACAGAATAATTGATAAATAGAATGTGGGTGAGCAAAAATGACTGAAGCCCTTTGGGGCAGCAGAAAGAATGGAGACAAGCAATCTCCGGAGGTAGGAGGTTGGAGAGACACTCCAGAATGCACCAGAGACCTGGGAGGTGAGAGACTATCAAGACTCAAAGAGAGGGCTCTTAGATGAAATGCCTGACAGTAGGGAAAGGGAACTTATAGAGCCCAACTCCAGCAGGAAGACAGGGTATTGGAGGGATCATTCCACAGTCACAACTCTGAGCCACAATTGTTCCGGTCTGAAAGAGTTACAGGGAAGGAAATGGAGAGGAGCTTGAAATAAAGTCCAGTGACAGGCCCAAAGTGGAATCCAGCTTAAGGGGAGGTACCAAGGCCTGATACTATTACTGAAGCCTTGGAGCACTCATAAAAAGGGACCTAGCTTGACTGCAGTCTAGAAGACCCAACAAGCAGCTGAAAGAGTCAGATGCAGATATTTGCACCCAAGCAGTGGACAGAAGCTGCTGACTCCTGTAGTAGAATTAGGGAAGGCTGAAAGAAGCTGAGGAGAAGGGCTACCATGTAGGGGGATCAGCAGTCTCAATTAATGTATACCTCCAAGATCTCTCCAACAATGGACCACCAAACACACAACATACACCAGCTGATATGAGGCCCCCAACAGACACACGGTAGGGGACTTCTGGTTTGTGTCCATTCAGAGATGATGCATCTATCCCACAAGAGACTGAAGGCCCCAGGAAGGTTAGAAGTCAGGTGAGGTGGGAGGTGGGGGCATCCTCATCAAGAAGGGGTTTGGGAAGGAGGTATGGGATGTGGAACAGTCAGAGGGTGGACTGGGGCGGGGGGAATAAAACATGGAGGGTAAAAAATAAATTAATTAATTAAAAAAACTTCCTGTGTGTTTGGAATGTGTGACATTATGTGTTTCTTATGCTTTGTCTGTGACTCTTTTGTCTGGTTTGTTTATTGTTTTCTATTTTAACGCATTTGTTTTTCTTTCCTTTTCTTTTTTAATATTCTTGAAATACATGTTTGTTTTCTAACAAGAGACAGAAAGCATATCTATCTACATGGGAGGGCTAATGGGTAGGAGCTTAGATGAGTTGGGGGAGAAGAAACTGTAATCAGAAATTAGAAAACATTATATAAAATAAACCAGTTTAATAAAATAAAAAGTCAAAGAAATCTTTCTTATAAGTTTCAATATTTTATTTTAACACTCATACACAGACACACACACATACACACTAAATTTATAGTAAATCGGTTATCTGTGTTACAATTGTAGGACATATGCTTGACTTAACAGAGTGTATTTGCTGCATTTTAACTTTTATGACTTTAATATTCAAAAATGGCAGGAGATAAATTAGTGTATCACTTTTTAATAGGCCATTGTTTAAACTTAGTAACTAAAATGTGTTAATTACTATATAAATATTTGAAGTCATTTCATGCTTACTGAAGTAAAAAAATCAAAGCAAATGTCCCTGTCATTGTTAAGGAGGTGTTTCTTGTCAGTTAAATTTTGATAGACATCTCTATTTAAATACTTTGATGTAATTTATATATTTTATTTATTATACAAATATTTCCTTTTTTACTCCAAGTAAAATAATTACTTATCAAAATTTGCTTTTTAGGAAATTTTTGTCAAGTTTGACATGAAATCTTTGCCAGAAGGTAATGCAAGAGAGTATGTGAACAAAATTTTTAGAAAGCCTCAAGAAATATATCTTTGTTCAGGTGGAATTGTACATGTATAAGTATGCCTTGATAACATGCTTTGGAGTGTTATATTATACAATGAAGTCTGCATTTTATATTTTTTCTATATTAAAACATTTTAAAGAATATCAATGCCAAAATTTGTTCATTTCTAGAACTACTTGAGAGTCGCATGTTGGTGTCTAAATCTAAGAATCAAAATTATTGTTGCATTACCCTCATAAAAATTTCTTGTTAGTTTATAAATATCAAAAAGTATATAATTAATAACTTCAAGTATTTAAAAACAAGGTTTAAGGCCTGACCATTGTTAGAGTATATGTTATATCTATGAAGAAGATAATAGCATTTTATTTATCAATTTTAGCAAGGATTTCTTTTTTTTTTTTTTTTTTTTTTTGGTTTTTTGGTTTTTTGGTTTTTTGAGACAGGATTTCTCTGTATAGCCCTGACTGTCCTGGAACTCACTCTGTAGACCAGGCTGGCCTCGAACTCAGAAATCCGCCTGCCTCTGCCTCCCAAGTGCTGGGATTAAAGGCGTGCACCACCACGCCCAGCCAGGTATTTCAATTTTGATGTCATCCTTCACAGTATATGAATACGAATAAACCAAAATAACAGTCTCAGAGTGTAAGACATACCATTGCATTAAACACACACACACACACACACACACACACACACACTCACACACTCACACAAATTAAAGAAACCAAAAGTGGGTATAATAGTACAATAAGAAAAGAAAAAATAACAAGATTAGACTATAAAGTTTATAAATACAGCAAAAATTATAGTGTTTTAGATTGGTAAAATAACACTTTACTAGTTTTTGTTATGTCTCAACATAATTGGTATCTTTTTGAAACATTTATATAATTTCAATAAGATTTAATATTGATACATTGTAAGATAAGCTATCGGGATTTATGGTTTAAGGAAAGAATAACTATCACATTTAAACTAGCTTCTTAATGCTAGACTACTTGCTTGTTCAAATATTGCCATGTCATGGAAAATTTCGCACCATATATTTCCCACTAAAATGGAAAAATCCCAGAAAAAAAAAAACCCAGAAATGATAGAGTGAAGCAGCTTGTATATGTGTGTATGTGCACACTTGTATTTGTGTGTTCATGTTTGTGTATGTTTATGAGTGGGTGAGAAAATACATATATATATTTATATATGCAAGCATGAAGACTTGTATTAGGAAACACACACACACACACACACACACACACACATATATATATATATATATATATATATATATATATATATATATAGAGAGAGAGAGAGAGAGAGAGAGAGAGAGAGAGAGGAAAATCAAAATTTCAGGGGCATACATTTTGACAAGTTTCTCACTTCAGGAAATCCAATCATAATTCTAGTTCTAAAGCTGACAGAAATCAAGTGACTCAAGAGAAACTATGTTGCAGATGAAGTTCAAAACACTCTAATTAATATGTGTTTTTGCATTAACGTGTAAGTGTATGTGTGTGTGCATACTTGTATGTGACTCTGAACATGTACATGGTATACTTGTAGAGTTCTGTGGACAACTACAGTTATTGCTATTTAGCTTCTGCCTTGTTCATAAAAGATCTGTGTTATTCAACACTGTATAACAGAGGCTAGCTAGGGTAAATGCTCATTTTTTGGAATTACCCTGTCTCTGTCTCCCTTCCTTTGAAAGGGAGCCTAAGGTGATCTAAAATCACCAACATGCCCAACTGTATATAGATTCTGGCGTTCCTAATACAAGTCTTCATGTTTGCATACAAATAATACATATTGATCTTAGAGATTATTTTTGCAAGATGTTATTTTTTTTCTTTTATCTTTTTCTATATTTTGCTATAGATATAATCTGGTACATGTCTAAGCAAGAATATAAATAAAGGATGGTGCTTGAAAAGCAGGTAAACCACATCAGGATTTACAGAAACATATCACCAACCTTTCTTTCTTTACATTCTCTCTTTCTTTTTCTCATTTCCCGTAAACAACATTGTAGTGCAGTATGGAGCAGTAGCTGCTCAATCACCATCCTTAAGATTTTATTTATAACTGATAATAAGATCAATGTTTTACTCTGTTAAGATTTTCAACCATGTGGATGTGGCTTGCCAACATTACATTTACTTAAAATGGTGAGGTCATAAAAGGCACTGCCTCAGAAAGACCCCCCAAAGGTTTGAACTAAATGCACTCAGCCTAGCCAAGTTCACACCCAGTGTTAGTCAGAACAGACAACATATATTTAAAAAATGAAACAAAAACAAAGAAAATTAGCTAAAAAACAAGCTTTTTAAAGGAACACCAAAGAACTTACTGTCAAAAATAGATTAGGAACACTTAAGAAAAAGCTTTGACCATGAGATAATCGAGCGATGAAATACCTCCTAATTATGAAGGTGTAAGAAGAAGGCAATGTGCTAATCTTATTGGAATTGTATTCATTTGACTAATTTCAGAGAGCAAAAATATTTTCTCTATCCAAATTAATAAAATAAAGTAAATATACTTGGAAGAGCTAATTAAGAAGATATATTGGTGTTAAACACAAATAAGCAAATACTCAGTAACTCACAGAGTGGGCACTGTCTACTACATAACAACATTCACAGAAATATTTCATATGACATTACAGTGACATTTGGTATGACTCTACAAACAGAAACACAGAAAACACTTTCGAGATTTGAAAAGGTGACGTATGTGAGGTACTTTGTGGAAATACTAGAGTTACTGGAGAAAAGTCAAAACTAGTAAAATAAAATCTTGCCATAATTTTACAATCATAAATTTTTTGGATAGATTATATCTGGTACCTAATTTTTATGTTAATATACAATAACTAACAAAAGTGATACATAACTACACTACTCCAGAGTGGAAATAGGTGGAGTCTGATTACGTACTAATCTTAACATTTCAAAAAATTGGAGTGGTACGTGGTATCATGTCAGTTGATCTCCTTTCTTCTTTGTCATTAAGATACAATTAGTGATGCATTATCATTATAATATCATTAGGAGAATCAAACAACTGTTTAAAATCAGCTTAAAGTAGTTACTAAAAACTGTTCAATAAATGTTAGTGTTTTTGTGATTCTTATTCTTAAATAGTATTTTTCTTCTACTCTTTTATTTAGAAATTACCTATAGCATCAAAGTAAAACACTATAAGAGAAAAACAAAATCTGTTTCAATATACACTATGGTGAGACAGAGGTTTTCCCACTAAGGATTTTATGCCTCTTATTATGTGAGTGACATTATAGTGCAAGCCTTCACCATAAATCAAAGTAAGAAGTAAACCTGCTTATTTGCCCTAGTATGAATGTCAATGAAAACATTAAGCAGATAGAAGAATTTTAGAGAAGTCAATTTCCTATTTTTATGTATATAGAGACAAAGTCAATGAACATCTTTGGTAAATAAAATATTATACATGAACAATTAATAACTCATGTTTTCAAGAGGGAGTTATATCTGTCTTTACATAATTTCTCAATTTTGTGTACGTAGATTCTTGGATTTTAACTAACTGAAACATACTTTGCTTGTTAGAAAATTATGGGATAGTTTTATTTACTGCAGAAGGAAAAAATAACTACCTTTACAACACAACATTTTTTAGAGCAACAATAGTCATAAAGCAGTGCAAGGAGATCAGAGCTTACTGAATAAATTAAATAAAAGAAGTCAACATGTTATCAATACAAAAGACTGATTATCAAGCCGATCATTTAGATAAAGTCACTCACCTCTGCCTCCATTATATAGCCGACTTATATCACGTTCCTAATGAAATATTTCCTATAAATTAAATAAAGCATGACTTATCTATACAAGAAAAGTTAAGGTACATGCTAAGAAACAGTGAAGATAGACCACTGTGTGACAATAGTAAATGGATTGTTTTCCTCTTATACTATTTACTACAAACTGCCACAGTAACATAAGTTTTTATGTTATCCTAAAGAATGTTATTCCATACTATGCACATACCTGTGAAAGTATTACAGAGTCTTTTAGTTTTTGGTATTCAGTAACAATTGCATAAAATGTCCACTTTTGAATTAATATTTGAGGCACACACACACATATATATATACATATATATATAATTTTTCTCATTTTTCTTATGAAATAGATAATATCTTAAAGTAGATCATTATATTTCAATTGAGTAGGATACATGAACTTAACTGTGGCAAATATAGTGGGTACTAGGGATACACCAGAAATAATTAGACACATTCCACTTCAGTAGGCTCACTCCCTGATGGCACACTTCAAACAAATTGCTGTTGAAAACTAATTGGAATTGAAATAAAGTCTTGAGTATCAGTAAATCTTACAGCTTTCTTACTCATGGGTGTGATTAGTCCTTAAGTCACATAAGATTCATAATTAGAGATTATAATGAAATTCTATTTAATTTGTATGGTTTTCCTGGGAATGAATTATTTTAAAGATTACTAAAATGAAAACAGTAGATATGTCTTATTCACTGGGATCACAAAAATATTAAACATGGCATTTTCTTGGTTTTGCTTCTTATCCATCTAAACAAGAGATATCCTCATTGGGTTAATAGTTTACATATACAATTTTGCAGTGAGATGAGAGGCAAACAGTTAAATATGAGTTTAAGTTTTTAGTTTTGTTTATCCATAAAAGTATATATTTTATATGTGTACAAAGAACAAATAAAAGAGCTACAAAGTGTCCTGTAGCAAGGAAGAACCAAAAAGTTTGCTTCATTATTATCTAAAAAGAATTTAAATTGATTTGAATGCATACAAGAAAAGATTAGTTCAAAGGAAGTTTCATTTGAAACATAGGCTAGTAGTAAGACATGTCAATCAGTTTCAGAGATGACCACCAACATCAGAAATGAAATCAAAGGGAGGAGAGAAGCAGATCTCATAATGACATTTTTTTTCTAGCGAGATAGGTAGACCATGTATGTACTGATTTGGAAGTTGTATAAGTGTATACAATTTTATTGTAAGATTTTACATTAGACTGGGTGATGGTGGCACATGCCTTTAATCCTAGCACTTGGGAGGCAGAGGCAGACAGATTTCTGAGTTCAAGGCCAGCCTGGTCTACAGAGTGAGTTCCAAGGCAGCCAGGGCTATACAGAGAAACCATGTCTCAAAAAACAACATAAACAAAAACAAAAAAAATAGATTTCTAAGTTAGTAAAAATATTTTATAAATAGTGATTTGAAATTACCCTTTATCAATGAGTGCAAGGAAAAGATCTTGAACAAAGACAAAATTGCATTATTAAATGAGAGCATGTTGTTGGGTAGAGACTGAGGTGAAATATTATCAAAACCTTAGAATCATTATAATGGGATACAATTAGTTACTGAAAATGTGGATAGAAAATTTCTTGGTTTAAACAGAGCAATGTTTCAGTGAAACTCTATAGAAAAAAAAATCCACTTAAAGATGGCCAAGAATAAGGCCTAAAAGAACTAAAATATGGAACAGAATATATATTTTTAAAGAATGGCATGGATGAATATGGTTTGGTAGAACTATCATGCATATCACTATTTTATTCAACCTTTATCTTTAAAATATCATGCTTAATAGACAAAATGTTTAGTATTGAAATAGGATTTTCATTTTATTCCAAGTATGTAGAGTAGTAAATACTAATAGAGCACTTTATATTTGTTAGATACTACTTAAAATAAAAGAGCTCTTTTGACCAATATTGTGCTGTACACGATATGAAGAGGAAATAAGGAAATTAAAGAATCCTACATTTGTAAAAACAGTTTAAAACTTGAGACAACCACAGAAACAAGAATACAGGAAATGAGAATCCACTGCATGTAAGAGGTTCAGAAACTTAATACTGAGAGTAATGCAGAAGAGTGACCCTGACTCACTGCTAAGAGGGAAGAATGAAAACATTGTGAATGTTCTTACCAGGAGAAAATTTGTAATACCTTACCCAAACCTAAAGA
>JADRCD010197911.1:0-42159 GCA_019843815.1 Montemys delectorum
GGGAGGGTGAGAGGGAAAAGGGAGAGGATGAAGGAGGGAGGGAAGGAGAGAAAGGAGGTAGGGAGGAGGAGAGGGAGGGAGAGAGGAAGGAAGGAGAGGATGAAGGAGGGAGGGAAGGAGAGAGAGGAGGAGGAGGGAGGAGGGGAGGGAGGGAGAAAGGAAGGAGGGAGAGGATAGAGTAGGGAGGGAGAAGGGGAGGGAGAAAGGAAGGAGGGAGAGGATGGTGGAGGGAGGAAAGGAGAGAGAGGAGGAGGGAGGGAAGGAAAGAGAGAGGAGGAGGGAGGGAGGAGGGGAGGGAAGGAGGAGGGGAGGGAGGGAGAAAGGAAGGAGGGGGAGGAGAAAGGAAGGAAGGAAGGAGAGAGAGAGAGGAGAGAAACAAATCAAGAACTATAACGGGATCTTAGGATCTTAGGCCCTACTTTCCTGGCCCACAGCCATTCCGGGTAGCTCTCATGTGGGTCTTCATGTTACTCACACTGGTAACTGGCTCTACTCTGCCAGAAGCAACCTTGGCCTTCCCTAGCACACATGTGACCTACTCATGGTCTTCCTGCACCTCAGACACCACTGTCCTGTCCCTTACGACATTGTCCACCTCAGACACCACTGTCCTGTCCCTTACTGACGTTGTCCACCTCAGACACCACTGTCCTGTCCCTTACTGACGTTGTCCACCTCAGACACCACTGTCCTGTCCCTTACTGACGTTGTCCAGTCTCCTAGAGCACCTGGCTAGTCCAGGCCATCTTCCATTCCCTCCAGGTCAAGCTGAAATAAACGTCTCCACAGAAGTGTCCAGAAGTGTTCTTGGAAATCAAGGGACACCTAAAATGTCCTCTTAGTCTTTCCTTTGCTCTTTACTG
This sequence comes from Montemys delectorum, assembly GCA_019843815.1. Lineage (NCBI taxonomy): Eukaryota > Metazoa > Chordata > Mammalia > Rodentia > Muridae > Montemys > Montemys delectorum. Next base: position 864 of record JADRCD010197911.1, read on the forward strand.
ATATTGGCTTCCATGGTAAATACATACATTACATAATTAGTATGAATGACACCTGAGGTAAAGTCAGATGCGGTCCTATGTTAGGGACCAGGCTGTGACTTAGAACACATAACTATCATGGACCTACCTGTGAGATGGGCAAGTCCCTCACTACACTTTCTCTTTCCGTAAGTCGGAATGAGCCAGCACTGAGTAACGTGTCCAAGGCATGTAACACTCAGGGCACTGAGGCAGGTGTACAAGCTCAGGCTACAGGAGACCCTACCTCAAAACAAACAAATGGACAAAACCATCGACTCCTTCTGTGGAGAATCCCGGGGGGCGGGGGGCTCCTTAAGTGTAGAAGGAGTTACTGTTTCCTCCTCATATCCGTGACTTAGTATCTTCTGGGATCCCTAATGTCCTCTACTTATTTTAGCAGCTCCAGGCGAGCCCCACAGCCAGGTGCACACCTACTGAAAAATCCTAGGCAGACTCCTAAGGTGAGGGATTAGCAGGTTTTCATATGGTCAAATAGTTTTCCAATGAAGCATTTAGTAATTAAGAATGTTAACTAGGGATGTCTAGGGTGCTGGCTCAGGCAGCAAAGTAACATGAAGACACGAGGCTCTGACTTCAGAGCTATAATCCCCAAGTTGGTGGGGGCAGAGAGAAGTGGATCTATGGAGCTCACTGGCCTGTTAGTTTAAATGCATTGGTGAGTTCCAGATACAGTGACTGTGTCTCCAAAAAAAAAAAAAAAAAAAGGTAGAAAGATCAAATAATACATATTCACACACATGTGCACCCCTACACACACACATGCACATACTCACACACATCTACCACACACAAATAATATCACCGATAGTCTGGAGCGGTGACTCCGAATACCACTCTTACAGAAGACACAGGCTCAGCTCCAGCACCTCAGTCAGCTGCCTGTATCTCCAACTGGATCCACTGGACTCTTCTAAACTCTGCAAGCACCTGCAGTCACATGTGTACATGTGCCCCCACACACCCTAGAGATACATCATTAATATTAGAAAGAAATCTTTAAAACTACACACCCAGAGATTTGTCTCTGTGATCCTTTCAGAGGCTCTCAAGCTAACCAACATCAACCATCACAGAAGGACGAGAGGAAAGTGCTGAGCAGGGACTCCTGAGTGACAGGAGTCCTGTTACTATCCTTCCATGGTCAAAGACTTCTTCACATGATTGTATCTTCTGGGTACTGTCAGTCCAAAGGCTTTCCCATTTCCAAATCTATAATTGGTATCTGAGACTGCTCATTCACACACATGTACATACACACACACACACACACACACACACACACACATACACACCTGCATACACACATGCACATACTCACACCAACTCACACATATACCACCCCCCACCCCACACACACACACACAAATGAATAAACAACATAAAAATAATCTTGACAACAGCTACAGACACTCTGCACAACAGCCCTGGATCTCTTGCTCGGGGACTCAGCGAGGCCCAGGATTAGCCTAGCCACTCCTTCTCGGATATTCCTCTTTATCAGGTTTCCTCAGAATGAGCTTCGATGGACTTTTTTATCAGGGCTTCTCATCTATGCCCAACCTCTTGGGCTCTCATCTGTCTCAGGATAGAGCTTCCCACGCTTATCTTTCCAAGGGTAGCAGGACCATGGGCAGCATGGGGCTCCTCCACAGTGTCTGTTACTTAACTTGTGAAACATGATTTCATTCTTACCATTAGGAAATGGAAATAATATGGGTGCTCTCTTTGATATTAAAACTTTGTAGGAAGCACTTTGCAAATGTCAGGAACTGTACAGGGATCTTCCTGAGCTCTCATAGGACTGTGTCAGACCAGGCAGGGAGACACAAACGATCAACAGCAATGTAGCCTTGAGCCCAGGTACACCCATGCTAAAACCAGCCAGCACAGCGAGGTATTATACCTGTAGTGTTTGCTATAAGATTGACAGTTTCTTGTTTATTTATTTATCTCACCCCCAAAAGAAAAATGAGTGTGTGGCTCCTGTTTTATGCTTGCCACTGTAGTTTGACAAGAGGCCAGGGGGAAACTTCAGAAGAAAAGGACAAATGCCAGGAAAAGGGAGGTGGAGCTGTAAATAACATGGAAGTCATTCCAGGAGAGCCGGGGACTTGGGTGGACCTCTCACCATAACTCAGTGGCTAGGGCACAAAACACAGCCCTGGATGACAGGAAGTGCACAGGGGAGGAAGGATGTGTGTCAACAGCAAGCTACAATGCCCATCGCCTTCAAATCCATCACATGGTCTTCCATGTCATCAATGAGCTTTCCCAGTCTCTTACATGTTCCAGAAAAAAAAGAAAAGAAAAACCCGCTAAGTGGGCAGGAGATGGTTTTATGTTTTAACATAACAAGTAATTAAAGGCATCTTCAGGAGCCCCACCCCCACCCCCACCCCGAAGCATCTCAGAGCCCATTTCAACACAGGTAGAAACTCAAGTCCTTTATTTCAGAAAAGAAGCCCATGTCAGAGAGCATTGGGTTCCATCACTGCAGTTATTTCTGAAGTTAAAGCAAATAAAACCTTCAAACATGTGAGTAACTACCCTGAATTTTCTGTTCCTGTCAGGAACACTAATACTAAATCAGATTTAGGATTGCAGATGCGAGAAATCACCTTAGAAACCTCTCTCTCCTGTTGTTTCTTCTCCCATGAAATTCCTTACTGGAGCAGTGGCCCTGCCACGGGTGTTACTGGTCTTCACATTAGTTAAGCTATTAGAATGGGTGCTATTTAAAAGTAATCAGGCCACTTCCATTGTTCTCAGCTGCCACCGGACCGGTGCCAGCATGATCGAGGAATGCCCACCTGACTCGTTATTTTTCCACGGGTTCTTACTGTCTGTGGTGTATACGGTATCCGTTCATACCAGGATTTATGTGAGGAAGCTGTTCGCTATCTATAAGACAAGCAATCCCTCCCTGCTCACCATTTCTAGAGGCAAAGGAATACACTGCATAGGAGCAAACAAACCCACAATGAAAACCAGTGCAGTCTACAAACATCAACTAAGATTAGACATAGGAAGCCAGGGCACGTGTCTGCGGTCCTGCAGAGAACAGAAGGCCAGGAGAGATCTCAGTGCAGGTCTCTGACCCAGAAGCCCAGATTCCTGTCGGTCCTCTGAGTCCCTCAGGGTCCACTGGAACTCAACAGAGAGAGATCAGCCAGACCCTCACCAATGTTCTGTCGTTTGCTGAGTAACTTAACACATCCCTGTCCAAGTGACGTGTAGGACCCGGAATTTAAGGAAAAGTGAGATGTCAACAAAAAAACAAGGGCCAAATGCGGACACACAGAGAAGGGCGGACACACACACAGAAGCCGCTGGTGAGCTGTGCTAGTGTGGGGGAGGGGGAGGGTCGGGGAGATGACAGACACTTTCTTAAGAGCAATACCTCAGAACAGGAGCTGCATGTTTACTGAAATGAAAGGTATTTGGGATTTAAAAGGAAAAGACACAGATCTTATCATGTAAATTAAGGCAGATATTTTGAAATGCTGCAAGATTCAAAGGAGGCTAAGAGATCTTTCAGTGTCTGGGAAAGGAACTTTGAGTTTTGTTTATTTATTTTTGTTTGTTTGTTTCTTTGTTTAGTCTCAATCTGTAGCCCAGGCTAACCTGGAGCTCATTGTGTATCCCAGATTGGACTCACATTCCCTGTACTCCTCTTTCCTGAACCTCCCAAGTCCTGGGATCGTAGATATGAACCTCTTTATCCAGAGAGCCTTGTTAGGCAAAAGAAGTTACTGAAAGAGTTGAGCTAAGAAGTTACTTAGAACTCAGCTTTGGGATGACAAATGTGGAAGAATATGCACCATATAAACTGTGGGAGATGCCCAGAAGCCAGCCAAAGCACATAGCTGAAGCCTAGCTGAGGGGGAGGGTCTACAGGGACAGTGGCTGTGTGTGAGGAGAAAGGAAGTCCAGATGGGATTCTTTAAGTAAGGCAAGATAATCTACTGCACCAACATGGCCTCTAAAAAATTATATTCCCTATGAATGCAGTCCACCATGGATCTAAGCCTCAAGTCTGGAGAGTAAATGACGTTAGGATGGGAAGGAGCTCAGTTGGTGAAGTGCTCACCCTGCCAGCTGATGACCTGAGTTCAAGTCCCAACAACCACGTTTAAAACCAAAGTGAGATGGTGTGGGTTTATAATCTCAGCTCTGGGGAGGCAGAGACAAGCAGCCCCTGGGGAGGCAGAGACAAGCAGCCCCTGGGGAGGCAGAGACAAGCAGCCCCTGGGGAGGCAGAGACAAGCAGCCCCTGGGGAGGCAGAGACAAGCAGCCCCTGAGGCCTCCTGGCAGGCCAGGCTATCCTACTTGGGAGAGTCTATGGTGCCAGTTGGGCACTTTGTCTCAGAAGCCGATGTAGTTCTTTCACCAGAGCCTTTACCCTAGTCTGTCCCCATGAATATACTCAAATTCACCTGGAGATTCTGGGATGGATGGACACATGGACGGACGGACGGGTGAACAGACACACACATATGCAAAAATATACAAGTAGTTAGGTGTCAGAGCTGCTTCAGAATGTATCCCTAGACAAGTTTGAGAATCACACAAAGGTGCCCGGTGCCCTTCATTCTCTGGAACAGCAGAACACAGTGCTCCTCTCGCCTGGCTAGGTAACCTCACAAGGTCATAATCAGGAAAAGATTGTTTTCTAGAACCACTTAGACACAAGCCAAATCAAAATAAAATAAAGGAGAAGTAAAGGAGAGGGTTGGGTTCAGGCAGGGAGACACCAGAGAACCGTGAAGGGCAAGCAGAGAAAGGTGTCCTTTCTCCTGAGCCTCTTTCCAGTGGGTATGGCTAGCCATGTCAATCCTCCACAGCCTCACACTGGCCACCCCTGCCTGACACATGTGCCGGGAGACAAGTGGATTTTTCTTTTAACTTATTTTTTCATCTGCTGGTGCCCAAATTATATCCAGAACACTACTGTGGCAAGATACTGTGTTTGGCCTTTGTCCTGAGAAGTCGGAGGATTAAATGATAGCGTAGGGGAGACCGTGAGCCTCCAAAGGCCCAGAGCCCAAACCAGCCTGCTGCCACCAGGGTTGAGGCTAGCCTGGAGGACCCTTATATTTCTACCCAGAAGCAAGGAGTTGGGCTAAACTATCAAAGCCAGGCTTGTCCAGGTGACAATGTTTCTGGGACGGACTCCTCAGTGCCAAGCAAAGAGTTCTGAGCAGTAACGCAATGAGTGGGTCGAAGACGGAACAGCCCTTTATCTGAGATGAGAAGAGTAGCTTACATAATAGAATTGTTGCGAGCTGTGTGAGTAGAGATGTTTTGCTGACTGCTGTTGAGATGGGGAGCAGACTTTGCATATTATATCACCACTTTTTGTTGTGTTTGGCATGCAGTGTTTCTCTGCTCTTGACTCTGAGGTGTGAGGGGGAGGCTCTAATCATATGGCCTCGTGCAGATGCTCTATTTGCATCCCTATTAATCCGGGCCCCCCTGGAGATACTCGAGCAGAGACGCATCGGGCTTTGTGTTTGAACTTGTGAGAACCCATACCACCGCTTAATAACTTAATGCATATGGATAGCCTCCTCTGACAGCCCGCTAGGAGGCAGAAGCAGGGGGTGTCACCAGCTTGCAGACTGCGGGGCTCTGCGGAAATATGTTCTGACAGGAAGGAGCACCTCGAGTGGCAGAGCCTCTGCACCTTCTTCCTGTCTAGACACACACCTGTCTGGCTGGAAAGCCTGCTTTTGAAAGCTTGGATCCAAAGTGTTAGTGATCAGTGATCAGAAATAGCTGGACGGGCTGATAAGCTCCCCCCCCCCCCCACTTCCCACCCTCGTATTTAACTTTGTAACACTGCTGTGGTTTTTTTCTGTTGTTTCAGCCATGAGTTAAGCGATACAGAGCTGTCAAACACAAGTCATATAAGCAAAGAAGGGGTGTGGTGCATGCATGCAGCATGCATTAGTGTGAACTGTGGTCCTACCCCCTAGCTGCAAGATGGAGAGAGGATAATTTCTCTGAATCTTGTTCTGCCTCTTCCAACTAACAGAGATAGCATTACTCTAACACTGCAGGGTTGTCTTGAGAAACTGGGGTTGGAGGAGGGGGTTACAATGGTGTTCCACTCACCGATTGAATCTTCTCCTCTGTAGGTGAGTTGGAGCTATCATGGTATCAAGAACAGTTGGTTCTCCCCTGCACTGCCTTGCAGGGATAAATGAGAGGAGGACCGGGTGTACAGATGTGCATAGTTGTGTTTGGTGCCTTCAGCTCTGTCTGCCTAGTGCATAAACCAAACCAAAGTGAACCACAGAACCCTCTCTGGAAATTTGGTGAGGAGAACACACACTATTGTTTTGGTTTTTTTTTTAATGAACACAGGGCTTCCTTCTGCCTCTTGAATTTTATTTTGAAAAAATAAAACCTATGAAATTGGGAAACATGAATGAAAACCACTCAGACTCTTAGAATGTCTGAGGGAGCCTAGTGGAGAAACAATGGCCACTGGCATTTCTGCCAAACACAAGATTCACTTCCAACTAGTGACATCACACAGCCTCCCAGAACGAAACCTGAATTATCCATTAGGATTTTCGGGACATTTTGAGGTTAGAATTACTGATTTCCCATTTTCCACCATTTTCCCCAAGTTTTCATGTCCTGCTGGCAGGCAGGGCCCATCATTGTATGCATTTACTCCATAAGCAGAGTGAATCCTGCATAGGTTTCTAACTGCAAAGTGCCTCATAGGCCCTGTCCTTGCTGCCTAGCAGATACCAGGAAAGAGTGTGAATAAAAGCCACATGGGGGGCTCATGAGCAACACATCCACACTTTTAACATAAACATGGGTGAGTGAGGTCAAAAGAAAACATGATCTTCTGTAAGTTAAAATACCTACTTCTAACACTGTCAGAATATGGTCCAAGAATGGAGTCACACATGGGGAATTCAGAGTATCTGTGGGAAAACTCCAAGAAATCGAGGAAAGAGCCTTCTGACCTCGATCTCCTTAAAAACACAGAATTGTCCTTGGAATGTGCTTTCCTGTCCCTCCCAGTTGTAGCGGATAGGCGTGCGTTTACTTGGGATTACTTATTGCATCTGGCTATTGTTACTTGTTTATGTGGCTCTATGGAAACATATGTCTTTGCCACATGCAGCTTGTCCTGTGATTGCATGCAGTTTGAACTCATGAGACCTTTATTCATGGGACCATTAACCGGCAGAGTACAAGGTATCCGATGCTCTGAATAAAGTTGGCCATTGCATGAGACTGCTTCAATTTTAGGCTCCATCTTCCAAGGTGCCACTGCCAATTAGAGCAGTAAACAGAAGGGATTGGTTTTTTTCTTGTAATTCTAATCAGACTTCATGCATATTGGATTTTCAATAGGGTTGAGGAGAGCAATCTATTTCTACAATGTAACTTCTAAGAATCCAACCTGAAACAACAAATGCCCATGAGAACCAGTTGTTTCATTGGTGCAAATGGGATGGATACACTTTGTAGCTTTATTTTCTTTGTCCCCTTAACACTTGCCCTTGGCAGAGGAGCTGAAGCCAGCACTGCACCTCGGCCAGCCCAACTTCATTTGTAAGACACCAAGCTTCATCCTCTTTCTGTCTGGAGACACTTTCAAGCCATTCAATATAAACTAACCAACAATTTCATTTCTTCCCCTAAAACTTAAGCATAAAAGAAAAAAGAAAAGTTATGAAGGAAGAAAACCCTGCTCTTGGACCTGGTTTTATCCAAAGTTCTGAGATTTGCTAATTGTTTCCTGGTTTCTGTTTCCTTCAGGCTTTCTGGAAGTTGGAACATGAAAGCCTTGAGGGTGGTCTGTTATTATCCAAAACCTTTCTTCCACTCTTGTAACTTCTCTTTCCTTCTAGTATCATAGGTGTACTGGCTGGTTTGTGTGTCAACTTGACACAGGCTGGAGTTATCACAGAAAGGAGCTCCAGTTGGGGAAATGCCTCCATGAGATCCAGCTGTGGGGCATTTTCTCAATTAGTGATCAAGGAGAAATGGCCCCTTATGGGTGGCGCCATCCCTGGGCTGGAAGTCTTGGGTTCTATAAGAGAGCAGGCTGAGCAAGCCAGGGCAAGAAAGCCAGTAAGGAACATCCCTCCATGGCCTCTGCATCAGCTCCTGCTTCCTGACCTGTTTGAGTTCCAGTCCTGACTTCCTTTGGTGATGAACAGCAATGTGGAGTAAGCTAAATAAACCCTTTCCTCCCAAACTTGCTTCTTATTCATGATGTTTTGTGTCAGAAGAGAAACTCTGACTAAGACAATAGGCTAGAGGTTGTGCTTACATGACTTAGAGTCAATTCAGGAATGCTAAAAGAAAAACAAAGCACTCAGTTTTAGAAACTTTGACCAAAACGAGTCTGGGCTACAGTCAGCCTCCCTGGGCTCAGGCCTCAGCTCTGCCCTTTAACAGTCATTTGAATAAGTCATTCAAGGTCTTTACAACTGACTGTTCCAATCTCAAATGAGGGCTATTATAGCAGCTAGCCCCAAACAGGTGTATATGAAACAATGCATACACTCAAAAACTTGGAACAATACTTAGTGCACAGGAAATAGCCCTTTAACTTCTCCATCCTCGTAATTATTTTATAGACACATAAATCATTCCTTTTAGTTTCAAGGATATTTCCTAGCTCCTCTGTGGTAATGTCAACCACACCAATTTTGTGGTATCCTTGTGATAACCTACAGTTCTTTGTTGCTACAATATTTGATTTGGTAGACCATATATCAAATTCTTGCCATCCCTTTTTTATATTGAGGTAATGGTTATATTGCCTGTTGCTATCCTGAAACGAACCCAGTTCTCCCTGGGACCTTTACACCCGCACACAGAATTACTGGTGGCCTGCATTGCCTGACTACAAGAATGAAGTCTCCTATGATGAATTTTGTAGTTAATAAAGTTAGTAAATTATGCTAAACATATCTCTGTCAATAATTGTCAATTAGACAGATTCTAGTTTTAATCTTTACCTGGGGAGGAGCAGGAGAGGGCTAGGCATTTTTTAAGCCAGTGCAAGGGTCCAGGCAGAAGCTACTCAGTCAAGAGAGGCCAGTCTGAAAACAGCAGAGATCAAAGCAGGCCTGGCGTGGGAGACAAACAGCAGACAACAAAGCAGACAGAGGCTGAAGTCCAGAGTAGCCAGCCCTGAGCATGGGCCCTTCAGAGAGCCTGCACCCTATGTTCTCTCTAAGCTCTGGCTGGGAAAGCTTGCTTGTTTTGCTAGTTTAATTTATTTTTATATATTTTTATTTTTGTTTTTTTTTTATTTTTTTTTTGTTGTTTGTTTTTTAACTATCTTTCTATGAATCTAGGATTTGTTAGACAGAAAGGAAAAACAGTTGGGAGGAGGAGAGTTCTGTTTGAGAGCGTCTCTTTGGTTTTCTTGTAGTCAGTTTTTATAGTGATGACACTGAATCACTTCAGCCAGTTAAATCTTCAGGAAATGAAGATTTAAATGAATTGAGACATAAGAATTACAATGTATTCACTAGACTCAAAGTTAGGAACTGACCAGAAAGGATTTGGCTATAAATGCTAAATCACAGAAATGTTCTCTAACTAAATTTAAAGGAAATTCAAAATTCAAAATTTTGGAAAATTAAAAAATTGTACTAATTACAATAGGAAGGATGCGGGAACACTCCAGCCGACACAGCAAATACAGTCCACTGCTAAGAGCTGAGCTTCCTGTTCTAGTGTGTTGAGAAGATTCCGAGGTCTTTTGGGTTGATCAGGATCCATGTTATGAGCAGTCAGACATACTACCATGGTTGATATTTGTGAAGTACAATTCAGGTTTCCACCATTCTTAGTTATGAGCATGATATTCTTTAAGAATTCTAGTTAAGGGGCTGGAGAGCCCAGCACTTAAGAACACTGACTGCTCTTCTAGAAGATTAAGGTCGGATTCCTAGCATCCCCATGGTGCCTTGAAAGGATCTGTAATTCCAATCCAGAGAACCCAATGCCGATTCTGGCCTTTGTGGGTACTGCGCACAGGTGGTGCACAGACACATATGCAGACAAAACACCATATGCATAAAGTAAAACTAAAGCAAAAGAAGAATTCGGGGACCCCAGTGGAAGAGCTAGGGGAAGGAGTGAAGAAGCTGAAAGGGATTGCAACCCCACAGGAAGAACAATATCAACTAACTGGACACCCCTGCCCCTGCAGAGCTCCCAGGGACTAAACTACCAATCAAAGAGTACACATGGAGGGACCCATGGCTCCAGCTGCATATGTAGCAGAGGCCTGCGTAATCAGGCATCAGCGGGAGGGGAGGCCCTTGGTCCTATGGAGGCTTGATGACCCATCATAGGGGGATGCTAGAGTAGTGAGGTGGGAGTGGATGGGTGGTTGGGGAAGCACCCTCATAGAGGCTGCGGGAGGGAGGATGGGATATGGGGTTTGCAGAGGGGAAACTAGAAAGGGGAACAACATTTGGAATGAAGGGGAATAACATTTGGAATGTAAATAAATAAAATAACCAATTAAAAAAAAGAAATCTGGTTAAAAATCAAGGGTTTGCTCCCCATGCAACAACTACTACTCCTGAACAAATCACACATCTATGCTCTGAGTCTGAGGAACTACACATTTTCCAATAAAAAATGAAATTCCAGAAAACCATACTTAAGATCAGACTGCATCCACAACTACAAGATGTATTTTTTTCTCATTTTAATGACTTCTATCTTGATTTCACACACTACATTAGCCTTCATGCATATTAAGATGTTTACAACATGCTGGGGCGATGGCTCTGTTGGTCAAGCACTGTTACACAAGCAAGAGAACCCACTTCGGTCCCCAGGCCCACATAATAAGATAAAAACTAGATGAGAAACTCCCTGACTTCACTACATACAAGTTATTCAAAGTAACTACACCAAATGGCCTGGGCAATCCCTCCATCAATAAGGTACTTGCCTTGCGAGCAGGTACAGAGACAAATCCAGGTTTAATGCTTGCTGCCTGCAATCCCAGTCCTGGAGTGCACTGGCCACACAGCGCAATCAGCCATCCCCACTCAAGGAAAGGTACTGTCACAGACGGTGAAGATTGGCCTCTGACCTCCACATGCACACATGTGCACACGCACATATATAAATACAGGAGAAGGAGGAAGGGAGGGAGGGAGGGAGGGAGAGAGAGAGACAGGGAGACAGACCCCACCAAGCCCATGAGCACCCACAAGGTCTACATCCCTGTAGATTTTTATCTCTAATAATATATTCAAAGGGAGTTTATAATTTAGGCATATTCTATTTTAGTTAATGAAGGTTCTGAAATTTTAAGTCCTGGGATCCCTAATTATTCTTATTTGCTCATGGGCATCTAATTCCACATCTCCGAGCTAAATCGTTTTATCGTTTAGATTAGTGGCCCTTGGCTTTTTGACCTGCAGTGCGTGTTTAAGTGTCTTTTCAGTTTGGTTTCTCTTTAATTAGGAGAAGAAACCCTGTATTTTAAGACTGTCACTGTTTAAAACAATGTGAATTTTACCTAACACATTTGCCTTGAAGCATCTGCAATGAACTTATTTTTATAAATCAAAACAAATATGAATTTAAAAGCAACCATTAGGTTCTATGGCCAAGATGATACCGCTCTTGACCCTCACAGCATAAAAATTCAAATTCCTTTGTTGAAGATTGTTCTGTGCAAGAAAATGTGATTTTCATAAATCTCTTTGTTTCTTGGGAGTTCAAAAGGAGCAAAGACAAAATTCTGTAGAGCAGTACCAAATTAGCAATTAGAGCCTGCCACGGAGGGCCGGACTGCCATGCTCTGCGTGGAGGAGGGAGGACCAGACACTCAGCCTGTGGAGCTCCTCATTCTGTCCCACGGAACCAAGAGGGCAGCCAGGGAAAGTGCAAACTCCAGCGGGAGCCCAGAGTTTACTGTTGCTTACAGTTTTCCTCTTTGCGCTCAATGCTGTTACAAATAATGCAAACCTGTTTTTATTAATTTACATTAAGTTCATTTAACACTGATGAAACAGACCAGAAATGTATAATGAGGAACATTTAACAAGCTCCCGAGTTAGGCTAATCTGCTCTGTTCACGAGAGCTTATCTCATTCTTGGGAAATAGCCTAGTAGAAGCCCCCTCCTTACTTAGCAAGTAGAAACGAGGAAGAGAGTCGCCAGCTACTGATGACAAAGAAATGAACAAGCTTAATAATCTCCAATTGGTTTTCCACTCCACTTAATGATGGAGACAATGCTCTGTGGCCAGAAGAACACGGGAAGCAACCATGAGTACTGAAAATTTAATTAAAAGTCAGAAAGCCATTGCAATGAAGACTCAGCAGAAAGCCATTTATTTTTAAAATCTAATATATTCTTCATGACTAAAGGCTAAAGCACATGCTGACTTACACACTTAGCTGTAACTGATTTAAGCTACTTGATGACTCTTTCCCCCATCCCTCCCCCTTTTTTCTGTCTACCTTTTTTCCCCCCTTTTGGCTCACAAGGTGGTACTCAATTTGCAATGGAGTAAATTGGCAGAATTTAATTTGGTGGGATTTTTTTTTTTTAACTCTGTAAAAAGAATCCTCATTAAAGCCACAGGATCGGCTGTATGCTTTTTCCATCATTAAGTAGCCTAACTGCAGGTAAAAGTTACAATTATGGATTTATATAAATCCTATTGTCAATTTATAGCTGAAAGACGGGGGAGGCACCTCGTTTTAAACAGGTTATTTTTTCCCCTTAACCTTTCTTTGTTTTAATGAGGATTCGGTTTGTCACTGTCTGAGCCATCTCCTGGTAGGAAAGTTTCTCAGGGAATTATAGGGAATGAAAAGTAGCACTGGGAGAAGAGGTTTGGCTCCATTTCAAATCCCTAGAAGACTCAATACTTGAAATTCATCTCCAGAGCCCTGTATGCATTATTGTGTCTCAGGTGCCACGCTAGACTATGAAAACCCTGAACAAGAAGGGCTTAGAGAAAGGGGAGCTGAGAGAGCCCCTGCCCCCAGGTGTGGTCTACTTGCAAGAAACACTGGTTAAAGCGATGAACAGAGTGGTTTCTCCTATAAGACCTTGGTGTGAATATATTTAGCATAGTTCACCTGACTTTGTCCCCCCCCCCCCCCCCCAAAATAAAATAAAAAGCTTTGAAGCTGTTGGCAGACCAGCATGGAACAACACACTTGATCCAAGCGTCCAGGTGAAGCTTCTGAGAGCAGTACCTCCCACCACCCTAAGAAATGTGTCCGAATCTTCCCCACTCCCCCTCAGAAGTTTAGCCTGTGCATGCATGCGCATGCCCTGACAGTGCGGTTAAAGCCTGCACTCCAGGTAGGAGAGCCGCACATGGGGAGGCTCAACCGCCATTATCCCCTCCGTTCTCTGTTGGTTCTCTGAGATGGTAGGCAAATCTGGATTCTAAACCATTCCACAGCGAACACACCACCAGCATCCGCTTAATTGGGGCTGCTTCCAAACCAGGTCGTCTCCTGCCTGCTACTTCCTAAAAAAGAAGCAAAAACACTGAGGATTTTGCTGTGGGGCCCAAAGAAACCCCAGGCTTTATCCCTTGAGGTAACAGCTGCTGGTTGTTTTCATTGGTCTGTGGTGAAGGTCACGTGTTCTGTTTTGATCATCACTTTTGAAGACGGAAGTCAGCTCAAAGCTTTCGGCTGCCTCCTGTAGCAGCGATGCTGCGCACTAGACCAGCAAAGACAGAAAAGCCAACCCTACCCCTATGCCTCGCACTCCTCCTGGCGCCCCACATTTCCTGTACACTTTCCTGGATATGAAGCATCATTTCCTTGTCCTTCCTTCGGGCCAAGGCTAATGATATTGTAATTCAGAGGCATGCAGTTAATCCATACTTCTTTTGCTAAAAAGCATAATGGTTGATTTTGTCTGTTTTCTCACGTCCAAGCTACCCATATCCAGCTAGTTCCTGGACTCACCTGGAATCAATAGCCTTCTCTTATGGGTACCAGAACATTCTTAGTGCCAGGGCCTCCGTGAAAACACGGAGAACCGAATACTTCTCATTGTGTGTTGGGTCTAATTTCCCTTATCAAACCCCCATTGGATTGAACAATGCAGGTTTTATATTATGTTGTTGGCTGACAGAGTCAGCTTTCCATACATGGTCTTCATGTGTGGGTAGGTCTAAGCCAGACAAAACGGTTCTGCCTGTGGTCCTGCCTGAATTCAGGCTGTGAATGCTTTTTTCAAGGTTTTCATCAATGTCATGGAATTTCTGGCAATTGGTATCAAAATGAAGTGTGTTAGCCTAATTCTGACTACAAATGCTTCTCAGCTTGAACCCTGAGGTAGACGTTATTAATAAAATAGAGGGCAAATTAGGCTGTTGAGATGGATCAGTGAGTAAAGGTGGTTGCAGGTAAGCCTCATGACCTGAGCTCAATCCCCACAAGTTCTCCTCAGACCTCCACATGTCTACCATAACACACACAGGCATGGACACACGCGTGCACACACACACACACACACACACACACATACACATTTCAAAAATGACAGTGAAGAATGCATCCTGTCCTACAATACCAACACTGCCATTTGGCAACAAAGCATACTGTAGAGAAACAGTCCCACCCCTTGTAACTGCAGACATGACTAGGGGTGGGAACCAACCGTGGCTGTTGCCTAGGGCTGTCAGAATATCATGTAACATACCACAACTCTGTGAAATGGTCCAAATTCAGAATTGGAAGTACAGTTTCTACAAATGCCTACTACTTTTATACCCTTATAAAGTTGGAAAATCTTAAGTTGAATCATTGTAATGAACTTTAGAAAATTCCACCAGACCCCTCCCCTCTTGAAGTCGAAAGCTCATTAAAGAACATAGGCACCCCTCCCCTCTGGAAGGGAGAGGCTAATTACATTCCTCAGACCACAGGGAGGAGGGACTGACCACCGGCCACCTGCAGGTAGGGGTAGACACATTCCATGACCTGAGTCCCTACAGACCAATCAGTTTAAAAGTCACACTGTTCTGCCAATCATATTGTGCCTAATGGCTGCTGCCTGAAGAACTGTATAAAGGCTCCCCTGATGGGCTGCACGTGGTTGTTCTCTCTCCATGTGCAGAGCGACCCCAACATGCTGAAACAATAAATTCCTCTTGCTTTTTGCATTGATTTGTGGCTTTGCGTCGTTCACTCAGGGAGTCCCCAGCAAGCTAAGGCTGGCCAGAGTCTTACAGTAAGCTGGGGACTATTTGTACAGGTTAAGCATGAAGATAACCATAGGAGCTGACTGAGGAAATCCAAGAGGTCTTCAGTATCTACCAATCCTGCATTGTCGTCCCCATTCCCCACTCTACCATGTTGTCATATTGGAACAGAAAGATCCCATAATGCAAGAGTCACCTAAATGCTGCCCAAACTACCCAATGGTCTTTAAGGAGACTGAGTATCAAGACAGATACATCATGACCCAGTTTCTCTCTTAGCTCCAAAACATTTTCAGAGGCCTGAACAATTTTTTTTTAAAATTACAAAACTGGGATTTTCGGTAAAATGGCACACGCTGTCAGAATGTTTAATCCCCCTGCAGTTCCCAGTTTTAATGAGATGCTACCGTCCGCCCCTCCCCCATCCCATCCTGGCTTCCTGTCCCTAGCAGACCTACATGATAAAGTCTCCTGGAGATATGTGTGTGTCACGTCAGGTTTTTAGTTGCCAGAGGAGAAGAAGGCTTTATCAAGAATGAGGGATGTTTGGGTGTGGCACCCCAGAGATGCTGGGGTCTGGTCACCTTATTCCTCATCCCCACAGATTAACCCAGTGACCATTTGGTGAGGCTTTTCCATCACTCAAGGCCCTCAGATTGTCTACTATCTTTCTGCCAGGTTCAGTTTGAGCCAACCCTAGTCTTAACGGCATCCACACACATCCATGCACCACAACACTTCTAGCCCCTAAAAGCCTCGCAGAGGTCTGCTCTGAGTCTGCGCAGCCCACCCGGCTCCTGGAGAGAGCTGCAAACACACCAACAGGGAAGTAGCTACAAAACAGTCCTGAGTGGCAGCCGCAGAAGCACAAAGGTAGGTCTTGAAAAGGAAGGGCGAGCCGTGCTGCTGAGCACCTACACACGTGACCACCTTCTCTGACATTCAGTTCTGTCCAGCTTCTCTCTGCTCATTGTTTTTGTTTTATGTCTTAATAAATAATTTACATTTTTCCATTCCCTAAAAACACTTAGAAACTTCATACAAACAAATTAGCCGTACGTCTAACTTGTTCCAAATACTAAAGCATTTTCTCTATAGGTCGAGAGCTATACATTCCTAGGGACTTTCTATAGTTGGGAAGTGAATGGAAAAAAACAGAAAACCTTACGATAATCCATAAATTCCTTAATAACTGATATACTAGTGAAAAAGCAGGAAAGGTGGAATCTGTTCAAGACTGCTTAAGTGAGAAGCCAAACGAGGCAGACACAGGTGAGGAACTACGAGCGGCTGGTTTCTAGCATTGTGCTGGAATGGTCACACAATGTTTCAATACATGCCAGAGGTCAGAAGAGATGAGGGAGAGGAGAAGCTGAGGATCCTTAAGTCTGAGGTGCCTGTGGGAAACTTCGAAGGCAATACCCAGCACAAGCTGAATGTTAGGGGCAAAGTGGTCCATGTTGGGAATGCACAATTGGATATCAGCAGCCAAGGGCGCTCATTGAAACGATTGTGTGAGGTTGCCTACATGGACTGTGTAGAAAGAGAAGAACCTGAGACATTTCTAAGATGGAGTCACAGAAAGATTGCCAGACACAGCTGTCCTCTGCCCTCTGTGAGCCTGGCATGACACACACGTGCACCATGTATACATACATACACACCATGTGCACACATACACACCATCTGTATCTACACACACACCACATGCACACACATGTGTATACACACACCATGTGCACACACACATACCATGTGATACACACACACACAAATAAATAAATAATTTATTTTAAATAAATTCTTTATTCTCTCTAGATTACCTTTGGAAGGCTAAGAGAACTGATCTTAGCACAATGGTTGCTTTTGTTTGTTTGTTTGTTTGTTTGTTTTGTTTTGGTTGGTTGGTTTTTTTTTTTTTTCCCCGAGACAGAGTTTCTCTGTGTAGACCAGGCTGGCCTCGAACTCAGAAATCCGCCTGCCTCTGCCTCCCAAGTCCTGGGATTAAAGGCGTGCACCACCCCCGCCCAGCAATGGTTGCCTTGTTAAGGCACTCATGTCCACTTCGGCAGCAACACATACACTATTTTTACATTTCACATTTTGATCTATTTGGATTGTAGAAATACAAAATACTGAAAATCCAAAGATCATTTGGCTGAGCTATAAATGATAAACTAAAATATCCTGTGGTTTTTCCAGAATGGGGTTCTCCAAAGAAACCCATATAAATTGCTAGACCATTGCCATGGGGACGGCATGCACGCCCTCACAGGTAACCAAAGGCAAGACTGATGATGGGTCATGTGGCCCTATGGTGGCCAGGTGAATCCAGCCTGAATGCTCCTCCCAGCCCATTTCCACTTCTGTGAATACTGACATCATCTTTTTTACTTATTGTACCAAAGAACAATTAACTTGAGGTAAATGACATTAATTAAAGATAAAATTCAAGCTTTTAGGTTTAGGTTTAGAATTCACAAAGAATTCTAAAATGTACTGAGAATTCCTATACTCTTTCAAGGTCACAAGAAGGAGTCATCAAGATCTGGCTCTGTTCCAGATCAGACAAGTTTGAGACAATTTATAAAGTAGGCTCCAGTTGTCACTAGACAAAACAAACATACGATTTTTGTTCCTGGTTTCCTAACATTTGCTTATTGGTTGCATAGTCATAAAGAAGTGTTTTGTAATTTGGTATAATTTGAAAAGTGTATAGAGAATTACTCTGGTTTAAGTGGTGTGCCTGCATAAGCATGTGCACAGGCAGGCATGTGTGAGTCTCTATGTGTTTGTACATGTGTGTTATATGGATACACGTGTATATGCCTGTTGGTACGTGTCTGTGTATACATGTGTATATCTGTTAGTGTACATGTGTACATGTATGCATATATGTGTGATATGTAAGTATGTGTGTGTTGTGTGAGTACACATGTATATGCCTGTTAGTGTCTCTGTGTATACATATGTATGCCTATTAGTGTGTGTCTGTGTACACATGTGTGTGCTTGTTAGTGTACATATGTGTGTATGTGTGTGATTTGTGTGTTATGTGTGAGTACACATGTGTATGCCTGTTAGTGTGTATGTGTGTGCATGTGTGTGTGTGGTGTGTGTGTTATGTGTGAGTACACATGTGTATGACTATTAGTTCCTGTGTGGAGCCAGAGGTCAAAGTCAGTTGTCTTCCCCAGTAGTGCCCCATCTCATTGAGGGGACAGGGTTTCCCAGTAGAGCTCACCAATTGCTGAGACTAGCTGGCAGGCAAGCATGTGGGGTCTTCTTGTCTCTACCTCTTGACATTGGGATTTACTGGCCCATGCTGCCTCACCAGGCTTTTTACATGGGTCCTGGGGATTCAAGTCACAAAATCTAGTTTTAAAATATATTTCCTTCTATTGGGAAACATGATGAATAGATTTTCGGTGGAGACAGCTCGATTATATAACTGGAAGAGTCTGTGACGTGATACGGCTGGCAGCACATTTGACTGTTCTCTGGAGTTAGGGTAATAAACGAGAAGGTATCGTTTAACTTTCAACCACTCAAGAAATTTGTGTTGCTGTAGACTGTGGTTTGGATGAGAAATATCCCCCATTGGTTCTCCACTTAGTGTTGGAGGTTATGGGATCTTTAGGAGACTCAGCCTTGCAGGGGAATTATGTCATTGGTTTTGAGGGTTAACAGCCTTGCCTCTCCATTCCAATGTGGATGAAACTGTGACCCACCAGCATCCTGCTCCTGACAGCATGCTTTCTCTGCCTCTGCTCATGCCTTCCCCACCATAGTAGATGTCATCCCTTTGGAACTGGAAGCCAAAATAATCCCTTTCCTCGTGTGAGTTGCTTTTACAGAGATCATGGTATCTTATCACATCAACAATGATGCAAGTAATTTAACGTGTCTACTGAAACTCTAGAACGTTCTTCCTCTGGGAACGCATAGAGCTACCTCTTGGTAGGATTGCTCACCTCTCTCAGATAGGCTACATTACTCAAATCTACATCATGTTCCTGCTTCCTGAGCCTCGGGTTGTTTCTCCTTCCTTGCTTGCTTTAATTGTGCAGTAGTAAATGCAGCATAAGCAATGTAAGAATCAAGTCTTGCTAGTTAAATATAAGAACACAGAGCAAAATATCTGAGAAAGGTTACACCTCTTTAAAGATGCAAATTGGTAATGGAGCTCAATATCAAAACAACAGAGCGCTGTTAATTTTTAAAAAGGTGCAAATTGCTAATCTTACTTAAGGCTTTTTTTTTAATTGCTTATTAAGAGTCCTAGCACACACACACACACAAAAAAAAATTAAACAAAATAAACTCTTAAAAATAGAGTGGTAAGAATGAACCATGAATTGGCTATAACCCTTTGCAGGCTACCATAGGACTTGATATGGTTTGGAGACTCGCTCATCTACCCCAACGTGAGTCTAGAGGTCTGCACACGTGATTTATCACTCAACCTCTTGCTTTATAAGACTGCAGAACCACAAAGATATAGGCAATAACCATTTAGCTCACAAGTTTGGGGATTCATCTATCTCTAGTGGGCCTGTCTGACCCTGCCTGGCCTCACTAAAGCTGCTGCTGCTTGGCCAGGAGGCTCTGTTAATAGTAGCTGAACTTGATCACATACCTGAGGTCCAAAATGGGTGGACGGAGGTAACTGGGAAATAGAGCATTATTCCACATGCTCTACCTGACAATGGCCATGACAAGGGGGCATTTTCCCCAACTATCTACAAGCATTACATGCATTAGCTTTTGTTTTATAGTCACTCTGTAATGGTGAGGTTCCACTTAGCCCCTAATTCATAGGCTAGATATCAAGGCTCCTGATATTGCATACACAAAGTTTATTGCATACACAATAGGGAGCAAGCTAGTCTGGATGTCAAGACCGAGAAGAAATTAGATTGGGCCTGTCTGGTAGGGCTTCAGATAGGGATAGAGAGGGGTTATTGCATGGGTTAGGGTATCTACGTGCTCAACGGTGCCATGATATCAGGGGATGCTCATGTGTTTCCTAAAAGAGACAGTGATAGGAAAGTGTCTTTCCTTTGCTTTAAGACACCATGACCAAGGTAAACTATAAAAGAAAGCATTTAACTGGGGCTGGTTTACAGTTTCATAGGGTGAGTCCATTATCATCATGGCTGGAATTACAGCTGCAGGCAAGAGGGCTCAGCACTAGATCAGAAGTTGGGAGCTTGTCTTCTCTACATCTACCCAACAGGAAGGGAACCTGGATCTAGTGTCACTCCATCTCTAAGGCCACACTTCATCAACCCTCCTAAACAGTCCAGCAAATATATGAGCCTATGGGGGCCAATCTCAGGAAGTGTCCTTACAAGTCTAAATTTTATCCATAGTCTACCATCAAAATTGGAATCAGGCTCTTTGGTACCAACTCCACAAGTCCTAAGTCGGAATGTCTAATCTCAGAATCAAAGATGGGAAAACCTGCCTGAATGAATGAAATTACAAAGGAATATATCAATAGCATGAGGTTTCAGAAAGAACATACAATCAGGACTGTTAATGCAATCAGTCAAGCATGCGGCTACTCAGGACTAAATGGTGGAGACAGAAATCTATGTGTGAATGTGAAGATATAGAAACAAAGTTCTGAGAATGTGAAAACATCTGTCTGTTTTTACTAAAAAGAGTTCTGGGAAAACAGAAACAAAGTTTTTGGTGGTCAGATGACCAGACTAAGTTAAGACCAGCCAAAACAAAACTGGTGGTCAGAGTGACCAGGCCAAGTTGCAGAAACAAGATTAGCTGTTCTCAGAATAACCCTCCTTCCTCTCCCTGTGCTGAATTCCGGGAAAACCATAAACTGTCAACATCCTTACCACCAAAGCTTCCAGCTTTAGTAATAGCTGATCAATAAGTTTAAAATATATGCTGCTGCTTTGATGACCAATCATGATATAGCTTGCAAGGAGGATATAAAAGATGTGAGCTTCTTGAACTCAGGGTTGACTCTTCCTGTGAGGCTGAGCAACCCCACGCGCATTGGATCAATAAACCTCTTGCCATTGCAGCAATCTGTCATCCAGTTGTGTTCTGTGGGATTGCGCACCTAGGCTAAGATCCCGGCGGTGGGTGTTACAAAGAAACATCATGTAACACACCTAGGATGTTAGAGAAGTGCAAGGAGAATGGGGCACCAGGAGCAGATGGGCAAATGGTGGGTGTACACATCGTGAGTGTGCACACCATTAATACGTGCACAGTGAGTGTGCACACAGTGAATATGTACACAGTGAATGTGCACATAGCAAGTGTATACACAGTATGTATGCACACACTGAGTGTGCACACAGTGAGTAATGAGTGTGCACACAGTGAATGTGTACATAATGTCCCTTCCCAGACCCAGGGAGTGAATGTGCACATACTGTCTCTTCTCAGACAGAAGTAATAGAAGCAGAAAACCATCAACTAAAGTGGACAGGTTAGGGATGGATCTTAAGAGAAAGGAGAGGAGAGTCTGGATCCACACATAATGGGTCTTACAACTTATAATTTTATTCACCTGCCTCTGTCTGCTAACCTAGGCCTCATCCTGGAAGCTTCTACCTTCCATCCAATCTAATCTAAGCCTAGAATGTTTTCTACCTCTGAGACTTACTACTGAATAAGCTCACCCCTCCCTAGTTCTTTCTGAACTCTGGCTAGCTGGTTATCTCAGCTGTTCTGGCTCAAACTCTTCTCCAAGCTGACTGATTCAATCTCCTTCTCTCTGAGCCTCTGACTGAATTACTCTGCTTGTCCTCAAACAAACTCAGGCAATCTGTTCTAATCTCTTGGCTCCTTCTCATTGTCTGGCTTGTTTTGTCTTCACCTGTGTCTAGCTTGTTCTCTCTTCAACCTGTCCCAGTAAAACTGCTGCTTTTTCTCTGCACTGACCCCCAAGTAGCTTCCCTCTCCTCTCTCTTCTCATGAGAGTTGGGAATATCCTATTCTGTCAAATCTTTCTCTGATTCACCACTTTGTCTGCCACACATCACTTTTAAACATGGGCTCTTCCTTCATTGGGATTAAAGGTGAGAGCTAAGGGCTGAGCCACACCACAACTAGAAACTGGTAAATAACAATTACACAGTGTGATCAAATACTCTGCAACATTTCTTCCTTTTTGTCTAAGCTAAATAGTGTACACAGTTTAACTATTATGTAAAAAACAAGTATCAATCTCCAAAACTTAAGAGCGAGCGACCGAGCATCCTTGTGAAGCTCCTAGCTGCACCTGCTGCTCAGCAGCAGTCCATTTCAGCATCAGTTTTCCAATCTGCCAGTCTGAGAAATGAGCTGCTCCTTACCGGGTTTGTTAAGCTGTCTCCATGCAGAGGGGATCTACTTTTTGTGTTGTCTGAGCTGTTCTCTTTCTGCATCTCTTCCTTCCTTGAGGCTTTTCATGAGGAAGCTTCTCTTATTTGGATCAGATCTTTATCAATTTTGAGGAAACCTATAGTCTTCCATAGGTAAAACCTCTTCCCCAGATTAATACATTCCCTGAGTTCCATTCTGATGTTAAAAGATCCTTAAAGTATACAGGTTGATCTAATTCAGTAGGGTTTTTTTTTCCTACAATCCAATGCCTTTCAAGTAATCCTATTCTCCTTTTCTGTTTATCAAGGTACAATTAGATCTCTATGAGTCCACACATAAACAGGACATCTAGACACTTGCATTCCATGCCTGGCTTCACACCATCAAGCCAGGCTTCTTACCTGTTGTCAATGTGCTGTCTATCTTGATCCTCAATTTCATTAGGTGTCATAGGTTGACAATTAAATAGTTCCTATTCTCATACTTCCTCTGTCTTTTGTCTCTCAAGCCTTTGTATTACCATAGCTAATCCTTCTTGTTGTACAACTACTTTTAAGCCTTTTTGAGAGGGAAGATATAAAGACTGCAATTAAAAGTAGGGAGGAGTTTACTCCAGTGGTCAGAGTTGCAGTGAGTACTGCTTGTTCAATCCCCTCAAGTCTTTCTCTTGCTCTTAAGGGATCTGAGATGGAGTCCCCCCCTTTTTTTTAATGCAGGCCAAGTCTGACTCTGTAATTAAAATTATCTATTTTGGGTGGCTTGCTGTGACTTGCTATCTCAGAGGCTCCTGCAACATTTCTTGCTCTGAGCTCAAAGCTCTTGCTTCTTCAGAGTCTCCTGTGTCTCTCTGGTAATCCAGCCCAACTCAAAGAACTGCTGGGATCATAGATGATCCCAGGTAAATTTCTCTTCTGCGGCTTTCTGTCAGTCAGATGTCCTCTGCTTTCTGCAATGATGCTGGGTTTTCTTCTTCTCTGATCATGTTGGGCTTTTCTTCCAACCATGGTGAGCACCAGATGTAAATGTACCTGATGTAATCGTTGTCCTAGTTTGCTAACCTAGGCCTACTCCTGGAAGCCTCTACCCTCCATACAATCTAATCTAGGCCTAGAATGGTTTCAGCCCCTGAGACTTACTGCTGAACAAGCTCACCCTTTCTAATTCTTTCTGAACTCTGACTGGCTGGTCAGCTCAGATGTTCTGGATCAAACTCCTCGCCAAGCTGGCTGATTCAATCTGGCTTCTCTCAGTTTCTTAATGAATGGCTCTGCTTGTCCTCATACTAACTCTGTTAATCTGTTCTAATCTTCTGGCTCCTTCTTATTCTCTGGCTTGTTCTATCTTCACCTGTGTCTAGCTTGTTTGCTTTTCAACCTGTCTCTGTAAAACTTCCTCCTCTTGTTCCTTTCTGCCTGCTTCTTAAGTAGCTTCCCTTTTCTCTCTCTTCTCAGAGACTTGGGCAGATCCTACTCTGTCAAATCTTTCTCTGATTCATCACTTTGTCTGCCACTCAATTAGACATTACTTTCAAACATGGCTGCTTCCTTCTACAAACTAACTTTACCTTTATTATTTGGGATGAAAGATGTGGACTAAGGACATGACTGTACTCCAGCCAGAGGGATTAAAGGTGTGTGCTAAGGGCTGAGTCACACCACAACTAGAAACAGGATTTTTCAGTTAATAATACAACCTTGGGGTTCACAGTGTGATCAAGTACCTTTCAATGGCATCTTATTCCTTAAGCCATGATATTAAGCCCTACAGCAAGTAGTATAGTGATCCTTCAGTGAATTCTAAGACAGGAGAATCCTAGCTTGGTCATAAGCCACCAAGAAAAAAAACATACCACAGTGGAGCATCCATCCCAGTTTTCAGTTGGGGAAATATAAAACAATTTTAGAGTTTGTGTAACAAGAAAGTAGTTGCTGTCTGCAGAGTCTGTTGGCCTCTGGCCCAGCCGGAGCAGCCAAAGAGTTGTGCTTTCTGAAAGGGAAGAGAAGCTGGTCTTCTGTGGCCACAGCATGGAAGGCAGATGGGTGCAGGAAGTTGGTGGGGACATCAGATCTGAAGAGCTACCAGGTCTCTTCCATGGCTGCCACTGCTCTGGAGTGAGGAGACTAGGAGCCAAGGTTAGAGCCACTGACCAGGAAGTGACGTTGGTAGGCTTGAGAAGCTCCCAGCAGCAAAAGCTTCAGGAGAGACGTCTCTTCCGCAGTGTTGCATACAGCCCTATAGACAGATACTGTCAGCTCTCAGATGATCTCTGATGAAGTAACTCCCCTGCACTTTATTCCTTGTGAACAGGGTCTTATTTTGGGGTGGGTTGGGGGTCTAAGAGCAGATGCTTTCTATTGGCTTGGTCTGAGATGTTAGGGATGACTCATCTGCTTGTGGAAGGGCTTTGGATGTTGCCCCTATGGGACTGATTGCCCCAGTCCTCTCCATGGGGTGTCGTGGTCACATGTCCCAGGACAGAAACCTGGTTGGGAGTACATGAAACACCCACTGTCCTCAGGTATGAGGGTACTAGGGTTTCTAAATCTACTCGACCTTACCAAGTTTTCTGTCTGATGGCACGGTCCACTGTTCCACAGCTGACCCTCAGGCTTCAAGACCAGGCTTCCCTTGAAGAGCCCTCCAATAATATATTACAAGGATAACAAGAATTCGCTTTATGTTAGGCACATTTGGAAATGTTATTTATTCCATCTCACAAACACCAACAGGGCTCCGAAATTCTCTTTATTTCCTTACCTACACTTCCTTACCAATTACACTTACACTTACTTACACTTCCTTACCCACTACCACCACACAGGCACGTGTGTGGGTGTATTTGACCCTACACCCCATAATCTGTCTCTCTCAGAAGCTGAGCAGTGGAATCATTTGCACACATCAGAACAAGCAGAGCTCAACACCAATAGCCAAACCTAGGCAGAGTGAGAAAACATAATCGCATTGTTCACATTTAAGGCATCGACTCCAAGTAGCTGCATAGAAACTTGCAGTGCCAGGTTCTTTAGGAAAACACCCTACCAACAAAGAGGAAGTCTGCGGTCTAGAAAAGGAAACCAGTTCAGGGGAATTTGAAGTTCTTGGGAGAAAACAGGCCAAATGAAAGCAGACATATTGTAGCAACTCCTCTTCCTCTCTCTGCATCTAGTCACCTACCGCTTCTGTCCGTTTGATGGCTGAAATATATCAAATCCATTTGCTTTTAACCTCCTTATGATGCACACAGTACACATCCTTACACACTGTCTGCACACAACTACCCAGTACTTACCCAATAACACCCAGATTATTGCACAACACACCAAAGTTTCCACAGAACGTCCTTCTCCCTGCTCCAGCCTCATCTGCCTGTACCCCCGGTCTCTGGGTCCACCACATTCACCAACAGCTTCTTTCTCTTGTCACTTGCCTGAAATCACCTTCAGTGACCCAAACCACTTCCAAGTATATTCTCCAAACCATCGTCTACCCCTTCTCCAGGGACCTTGTGCTTTGTGAGTTTTCCCCGTGTCCTCTACCATTCATTGTAGAAGTTCCAGCTTCTTTCCACCTGTGTAGCCCAGATCATAGCTATGTCATAGCAATTTCTTGAAATATTTGTTTCTGGTCAGAGTCTGAGCCCCTTAGTCAGCAAGGGCCATCTCACTCTTGGTCTCTGTCCCCATGTGCTCCATAGTACAGTGCATACCCAGTGGGTGTGTGGGTGGGTGGGTGGGTGGATAATTCATTGTTCCTTCCTTACATATCTTTTACCCTCCTTTTTCTGCAGAAGAATATTATTTTCCTAGATGGGGTGGAGGGTTTCTGGGACGAGCTAAACATGGGACCTCTCTATTTGCAGTGGCGCCTGGCGGTTTGAGAGATAGAACCCAAAAGATGAAGAGAGCCAAAGCATCAAAGGGTAAAGCACGTGAGAAACTCGGGAGAAGAGTTTTGGGGACAACAGAAACAAGGACGGCAGGTGAGCGTGTGAGGAAAGGGCGTCCAGCGAGCATGTTGAAAGGACACCGGGTGTACGCAGGGCGGTGGTGGCGCACGCCTTTAACCCCAGCACTTGGGAGGCAGAGGCAGGCAGATTTCTGAGTTTGAGGCCAGCCTGGTCTACAGAGTGAGTACCAAGACAGCCAGGGCTACACAGAGAAACCCTGTCTCGGGGAGGGGCGGGGGGGGAAGGACATCGGGCGAGAATGTCGAAACCAAGAAAGACAAGAGTGTGACAGAAAGAACGAACTTGAGCGAGCGCTGTGCCAAGAGAATGAGAAGGATGGAAAGCTGTTCCTAGGAAAACCAGGGGAGGGGGATCTAACAAGAACAATTAGAAGGAAAGTGAAAGACTTATTCTAGGAGTTTGGTGTTAAAAAGCAAATGAAGTGGAAATTTTGTAAGTGTTAAACTCTACCCAAAAACAGTATAAGGGGAAATTTTCACACAGTATAACTTAAAACAAGTAATATATATATATATATATATATATATATATATATATATATATATATATTTGTGTTTTATGGGTAGAGCATACAAAATTATAATTAAAACACTTTACCAACGCTAACTAAGGTAGGTCAATATTATTGTCCTTTTTTTATTTTTACTTATTTATTTATTTATTTATTTATTTTAGTAAAAACAGCCCTTGGAGTAAGAGCGATCAGTGGCCTCAGCAGGCTCACACAAGTGTGAACATCAGAAAAGAACCATGTGCTTGGACTGCTCAGAGACAGCTACAGGGGAGAGGAAGATGCCTAAGAAAATCTCCAGGGAAGAAAGGGAATATAAATGTGCAAAAGGCAGATAAGGAACACAAAATTTATTGTTGTTTTTCTGAGAAACATCCGAGGCTTTCAGTGCACCATTACTTTCAGCAAGCTTCATCCTAGAAGGGCCAGCAGGCAAATCCATAAAAGAAAGAGAATTCCATAGTGAATCTCAAGCTCATTATGGTTCCTGATTTACACATAGGGCCAGAGACATGCAGAGAACCCAAGGAGATCTTAGAGGTCGGGGAATCCTAGGCTAGCTCAAGTAGATGGCACATCTCCGCGGTTTTCCTGGCTTCCATTCTTCCAAGCCAGGAATGGCTTTATATGTAAGTAGGACTTCCAACAACGCCACTAAAGCTTTGGACACTGGAGTCTCCTGGACGCCCCATGTTCTTGGGTCAGAGTCATTAACTCTGGATTACAAAGATCTAGACTATAAGCCCCTGGAGATCAGAGCAGCCTTCCTTACTTCTTGAAAACAACCCTCATCAAGAGGCCCATTCTGGAATAATTGGCAAGTAAATTTGTTGAGTAGATAAATAAGTAAATATGCCTGTTATAAATTATAATTATGTATACATATATTAAATATGTGTGTATATACACATACACATATACATGGATGCAGACCCCTTCGAGAGTTTGTGACAACCGTCAGGACACCTAGCTACAGTTTGAAATATCCACCACTAGATGGCACTATTTTAATGAGACAGTAAAGCCTTTAATCTGATGTGGCCACTGTCAGAGGTGAGGTTGATACAAAATGTATAACTCCAAAAGTCGAATGTTCCAATCCTGCTGCTGCTGCCGATCCTCCATAACAGGTAATGTGATCCTTGTCAAAGGGGAACGATTTCTGATCGGTTTTCAAGTCTCCAGCCCCAGTGTTACAGCCGTCCAAATCGCCATTGAAATGTTGGACGTTTTCAATAACCTGTATCATTTGTTAGATTTGTTATCGTTACAGATGTTTTCGGCCTCATATTGAAGGGCTTTAATGATATCCCTGCAGACAGCCCTAGACAGGACTGCATAAGCAGCCACCTGCTGGAGCGTTGGTGAAGGTCTAGGTTCGCCTCCCTCCGGGGCCTGGTCACTCCTGCTGATGGCACCGAGGCTTCACGGTGGGAGTGTTACATGAGTGAACACGAGCAGCCTTTCAGGACAGAAAACCCAAAACAGGTTCCTGAAACAGATGAAGGGTAGGAAGGTGTGTGAAAGCCAGGGAGACGACACCTCCAGGGACCCCTAACCTATTCCTCAGCACAGAAAAGCTCCTCTGTTCAAGTTTTAGAAACCCATTTTCCTAGTAAAAAGACAAAAATAATCAATAGCTAGTGATCTCTCATGCCTCCCTTTCTCCCTCCCTCTCTCCCTCCTCTCTCGATAGACAAAGATAATAGACAAGGGACAAGTGATAGAGGTGAAAGGTCATTATAGCACTACACATATGTCTGCTTATTCATGTTTCACTTCTAAGGAGGATTGATGCTGTGAAATACCTTTTCATTTTGACATCACAAGGGGCAACTGAGCTAGATTCTTGAAGTAACCACCCCGCCCCAGCCTCGCCCCAGCCCCACCCACAGTCCGGCCCACCCACAGCCCTAGCCCCGCCCTAGACATGGACCCACCCACACCCCAACCACAGCATGGCTCCACCCACTGCTCTGCCCCTACCCCCCAGCTCCGCCCACAGCCCACAGCCCCTACCCTCCCCCCCCCACCCTCCCGCTCCGCCCTGCACACCCTCCAGTTCAGATGCTTGCTTGTGCTCTTGTGGCTGCCTGCCGAGGCCCCACGCCCGCCGGTTTCTCCCAGCACCCTTTCTGTCCTCCCACTCCCAGCTACTCATATGGCTGCTGGCGCATCGGAGGACGTAATGAGGACTTGTGCTCTGGGAAGCACTGTGAACACTGTGACTATGCCTTTCGAACCCTCTCACCGCACAGCTCAAAGTGCACTTGAGGACGAGTGAGGCCACAGGAGGCCACATGTGTGCACATGAGGACACATGAGTGCACATGAGTATACATGAGGACATGTGAAGACACAGGAGCCATGACTGAGCTGGAAGTCACAGAAGCTTACTCTCATCAGAGGTGGCAGGCAGCTGACACCTGACTCAAGCCCATGTTCTGGAAAGTGACATTGAGCTCCAACATAGCCATTCCTCTCTAACTTCCTCTCTGCTGATGTTCTGGGACACCAATGCCCAAGCTCAAGATCTGGAACCAGTTCACATTTTCCTCCCCCCACTCCATACCTTTGCCTAGCTCCTCCCTTCATCTCCATGGTCAAGGTCAGCCCCTCTCCCTCCCCCCTCCCCCCCTCGCTCTCTCCACAGCACATCCCTAATACAGGTTTATGAGAGTGGAATGTTCTGTTCACTGACCAAGTTTTGCTCAGGGCTTTTCACAGTAGAAGTGCTCACTCAGTTCATTGACCACTTACTTGAAGACAAAACCTAGGTGTCAAAACAATAAAATGTAGAAAATAAACACATACAGAGAGAGACTGCAATAATGCTGGTGGGGATGGTGATGGTGGGGATGGTGATGACTGATGTGTTTATAAAAAGATAAAGAGAGGGGAAATATGTTCTATGGAGGTGTGGTGAGGTACGGGGGAGGGGGTGTCTCAGCGGGCCCATGCCAAGGCATCCCTTCCCCCTGAAAAATTAGCTACACGATGTTATAGTATAGAACAGAGTTTATTCAGGGCATGGGAAGGAAAGTTAAGAGGGAAGTAGAGTCAGAGAAAGGGAGAGAGAGAGGAAAGAAGAGAGGAGAAGTAGAGGTCGGTCATGAGCACATGGAGGGGGGCTGGAAGGGAATACAGGGAGAAAGGGAGGAAGGGAAGAGCAAGAGAGCGAGGAGGGGGCAAGCAGCCCCTTTTACAGTGGGTCGGGCCTACCTGGCTGTTGCCAGGTAATTGTGGTGTGGAGCTTAGACAGAAGGCTAACAAAGATGATGGTGATGGTGATGGTCATGGTGATGATGAGGTAATGATGATGGTGATGGTGTAATAAATATCAGGAAATGTTAAGTAAAACTGAAGGGTTGAGTTTGAATTAACCAGGAGCTACAAAAGTATTTGCTTTCCAAGAGTATCCTTCATTTCCAAACCACTGTTTTCTTGAATTGTAAAATGTCGAGCGCTGTGTAAACTGAGCCTGAGTTACAGACACTCAGTGGAGAGAAAATGAAATTGTCCAGACTTGAGCAGAGAAGACACACGATG
This sequence comes from Montemys delectorum, assembly GCA_019843815.1. Classification (NCBI taxonomy): domain Eukaryota; kingdom Metazoa; phylum Chordata; class Mammalia; order Rodentia; family Muridae; genus Montemys; species Montemys delectorum. The sequence goes on from JADRCD010197911.1 coordinate 31,486, forward strand.
ATGGTTTAGCACAGACCTATTTTTAGGGATGACGGATACCCCGTGCTCTGAGACCTGCCTGACTTCTTACCCAGATGGGAGACTCGCACGTGTGATTTGTAATTTCAGAAATGATGGTGGGAGATCAATGTGCCGCGCCTTCCAGACTGCATTTGCATTTTAATAGAAGATGTCAGTGCCTCTGCCTCCCGGGTGATCCATGCTGGAACCTCGGGCCTGCCTGTTGACTCACAAGGGCTCCTTCCTACTGTAGGATGGTGTCACACAAGCAAGGCCACCCCAGAAACCGCTGTATCCACTGGAGCGTATCAGGCCACTGAGTAAGGCCCCAGCCCCCACCCCTTCCTTTAGGAGGTGGCTGTCATACCTCAGGGGCACTCTGTGAGCTCGGACCTGCTGATGGCTGAAGCTGTGGCTGCTGCGTGCTCGTTTACTGCTGACCATTCCCCTGCTGTCCCTATCTGGTCACACAGAAAGCTGATGCTGAGTTCTGCGCCACAGTAGCTGGACAGAGTTGGAGTCTCAGCCATTCATGTCCCATGGAGCCCCACGCCATCTCACAAGACAAACTTTGCACTAGGGAAGTATCTATGTGTCAAGAGCTACATAGGATATTACACGCAGAGGTCATGCCCTCGGCACAGCTCTCCCGTGGAGAACAAGATCTCCATGCCCACTACTGGAATACAGTGAGAGATGGGATTCCTAAGGTCCATGCCAGCCTCTCTTTCTCCAACTTTTTACACAGATATACACGGCCTTTGTTTCCACTTTCTGCTGTTAAATCAATTCCTTCATATTTGACAGAAAGGCCATTCATGAAATGCTTAGGTACAGTTCTGTGTCCAAGACCTAAACACTGCCAGTGTTCTTGGAATATGGGTGCATATTGATACCAGTGATATGTTGATAGCACTTGGAAGATAAGATAGGAAGATTGGGTGTTCCAAGACACCCTCAGGCACACAGCGAGACTATCTCAAAACAAATAAGGACAAAGAAGATCTGGCGCATAAACATGAGCAAGGTCAACACTGGACAAACTAGGAAAATAGGCCCATGGTTAAAAGTGTCATATCAGGGAAAGAGCAAAGCCAGGAAGCTTCACTTCAAAAAGTGTGTGCTCACACACTGACTGTGACAGTGTAGACCGTGTGCTCACACACTGACTGTGACAGTGTAGACCGTGTGCTCACACACTGACTGTGACAGTGTAGACCCTGTGCTCACACACTGACTGTGACAGTGTAGACCGTGTGCTCACACACTGACTGTGACAGTGTAGACAGTGTGCTCACACACTGACTGTGACAGTGTAGACCGTGTGCTCACGCACTGACTCTGTGACAGTGTAGACCGTGTGCTCACACACTGACTGTGACAGTGTAGACCGTGTGCTCACACACTGACTCTGTGACAGTGTAGACCATGGGCTCACACACTGACTGGAGGTGAGGACTCAGGATGTCTCAGAAGCAGTGTGATGTCACTCGGCTGTGAGGAAAGAATTCTAGATGAAATACCCGCAAGGGAACATGAGATACAAATGCCGTGGGAACCACAGGGAGCTATCAGAGTAAGACACTGTTAGAGACTATGGACCCAGGCATAGAGGGGTGTGTGTGTGTGTGTGTGTGTGTGTGTGTGTGTGTGTGCATGTTTATGTGTGTGTATGTGTGTGTGCATGTGTACATGTGTGTGCATGTGTGTGCGTGTGTGTACATGTGTGTGCATGTATGTGTGTGCATGTTTATGTGTGTGCATGTTTATGTGTGTATGTGTGTGCATGTGTGTGCATATGTGTGTATATGTATGTGCATGTGTACATGTGTGTGTGTGTGCATGTGTACATGTGTGTGCATGTATGTGTGTGCATGTTTATATGTGTGTGCGTGTATGTGTATGTGTGTGTATGTGTGTGTGTGGTGGGGCTACTTCACCACGTCAAGACCAAGGAGCTGCCCCTACCCTATATGTGCTGAGGGACCAGTGCCATGTTGGCAGCAGAGCCGGGCCTGAGATGTCTTGGAATAACTCTGATGACCAGTTTCCAACTTCTTAGTTTGCCACTTGACTACAACGGCCTCCTCATAGCAAAGTCCTTTGCTGTCATTGTTCTTATGTTGTGCATCTGAGGAGGTCAAAGGTCAACCTCAGGCATTATTCTACACGGTGTCATCCACTTTACTTCCTTTTGGTTTTAGGTTTAGGGTCTCTCCCTCATTCAGCAGCCTGGCATGGCTGGCCTGACTGCCCCAGGGATCTTCCTGTCTCCACAGGGACAGTGCTAAGATTGCGAATGTCACCACCATGATGAGTTGTTTTTTTAAGTCTGGGTTCTGAGGCCTGAACACAGGTCCTCGTGGTTGAGTGACAAACACTTTACCACTAAGCTGTCCCCTCAGCCTCCTTCAAGACAAAATTTAGACGGCAGTCAAGGTCAGCTCATGATCCATCACCAGTGGATGGATCGTGAGCCTCTCATGGCCCAGCCTATCTTTTTCTACAGCCCCGAGCAAGCCCAGGCTTCTCCACAGTGGCTCACACAGTCCCTGCTGGAAATGGCCTTCCAGACCTCCAGAGGCAAGAGCACCTGGAGCTGGCAGGTGGCTCATCTGTCACAATAAATCTTGTGGAGTGATTTCCACTGAACTGACAGGAAACATTCTGTCCTGCAGGAGGCTCATTAGGATTAGGGAGGTAAGGAAACCTCACAAGACTCAGGAAGGTCCTAAAACCACAGAGTTACAACCCGCCCAAAGGCTTTATAAGCAGCAATGGCCGCAGGAAGAGAACGCCCTGGCCAGGCCACCTGCTAGTTTTACAGGGAGTTCCATGAGTGCAAACTTCACGAGTCATCGCCCAGGCCAGGGTGGGCGATGATTCTGGTGCCATTGAGTCTATACTCCTCTAAGCAACCCTTTACTCCTGCTCTGTAAGCCGGGTACAACTGTTGTCGAGGTGGACATGAGATCATTGTCATCTCCCCAGGAAGTCACACAACAGTAGGACTACACTCCGAGATCCCCTCCCAGTTGTAGACACACAGCCACTCTTCTCTCCAGCTGTTCACCGAGGCCTCAGAGGGGACAGCCACGGAGCGCACAGGAACCAACTGCTCATCTTGCATACGTGCCACATATTCAGCAAACAGAAACCCTTGCTCCGAAATCCTGGGCTTCTCCAGAATGCAAGCGTTCCCTGGGAAATTGAGGTCACTGGATTCTTGGTTCTCCAGGGGCCTTCACTCCACCATCAGAAACAAGTGCCTGCCACCAAGGCAAAGCTATTCAATTAGTTCTCACTGAAGTTTCTTCTTTTCCCCACAGGTGTAAATTGGTTACCTGGCATATTGTTTTGAACTTGACTCCACATAAAGAGATGTTTATCTCCAGACCGTCTCTAGCTCCGAAGAAGGGAGTGAAGACACATGGAAGGCCTCCAGCATTTACCCTCTGTCTGGGGAAATCAGGAACAGGGATGGTTTTGCAAACGAGTTGCAGGGCCGTTTGTTCATGCAGAAACGGGCAGCAAGTTGCACCCAAGGTATTCTGAACTCTGCTCTGCAGAGGCCATGTGTACTGGCTGGTTTGTGTGTCAACTTGACGCAAGCTGGAGTTATCTCAGAGAAAGGAGCCTCCCTTGAGGAAATGCCTCCATGAGATCCAGCTGTGGGGCATTTTCTCAATTAGTGATCAAGGTGGGAGGGCCCCTTGTGGGTGGCGCCATCCCTGGGCTGGTGGTCCTGGGTTCTATAAGAGAGCAGGCTGAGCAAGCCAGGGGAAGCAAGCCAGTAAGGAACATCCCTCCATGGCCTCTGCATCAGCTCCTGCTTCCTGCCCTGCTTGAGTTCCAGTGCTGACTTCCTTTGGTGATGAACAGCCATGTGGAAGTGTGAGCTGAATAAACCCTTTCCTCCCCATGCTTCTTGGTCATGGTGTTTGTGCAGGCACAGAGACCCTGACTGAGACACTGTGATTGTCAGGTACTGAAGCAAACTTCTCCAGGGAGAAAATGAGTCACTGTAAAATCAAAACTACAGAAACCTATACTTTCAGAGGAGATTTGATCTAGGGTCCATCAGGTCCTGTGGCCCCTCCTGACCACGCCCGAAAGGAGAACATGTTTTCCCCACTCCTGCAGGGATTCAGCCCCATCTCTACCATGGTCCTTCAATGACTTTCCCTTAACATCCAGCACATGATACCTCCATGTTCTGGCCCACCTTGCCTCTCCTGTCTTACACTACTCCTGCCAACCAATCTCATGGCATTTCTTCACATGGATAATGCTCTACTCCCTCCTCAGTGGAATTGAAATATGATGGTCAAGAGAGAGGCAAGGTGCTGGAAGGAACAGCTCGAGTCGGGCCTTGCCTGCTGGTCTGAGGATCCTAGTAATCAGCTGGAGTCTCTTTCTAAGTATAGAAAAGAAAGCATTACCTCATCAGATTTCGATTTAAGATTGCTTTTTCTATTAAATGGAGGACAGAATAAATAATATTTAAGATAAGGTATATTATCCAGCTGCTCCTACTTTTGTTGGGAATGACTTTATTTGTCTTTAGCAAGGGATCAGCAAAAAAAAATTTTTCCATTGAAAGCCAGATAATCCACACCTTAAACTTTGTGACCTATATGGTCTTTGCCATCGCTCAACTCTTCCATACAACACAAATGACAGGATGAAAGCAGACAATGCGTATTCAAGTGAACGTGGCCTGTTCCAATGAAACTTAAGTTATCTAAATGCATGGTGCCCTTTACTTGAACCATAAGCTAGCTTTCCACCTCCTGTTCTGGTTTTGTTGAACGGTCTTTGTGAGGCTGAGGAGTCTGTGTGTTCCTGTTGTGCTTTAGAGTGCTTATTTAAAATAGCTGCCGAAGCAAGTGTGGAGGTGCATATATGTTCAATGTTTCTTTTTTAAAATGATGAGAATAACACCAATTTTTAAAAAATTAAAAGTTGAATCATACCAAGTATTACAACTTGAATAAGGTAAGATAGTCATTGGTCTACATTATGGATCCCACCAGAAAATGACAGTTTTCAGTGCCCTCTCCATGGTGCTGAAGACACTAGAGGCCAGCACAGCTTACTGAATATGAGATTCACTCCTTTAAGGTTGGTGGGATTCTCCTCTAGGGAGTCAGATAGACTTCTATGGATGACAGGCCTCCTGTCATTGAACTAATCTTGAATATATGGATTCATGATGAATCATAAAGGCAATATAGTTGAGGTCAATGAAGGAGTCTCATTGACAGTCAATATGCATTTTGCCTGACCAAGTACCCAGTATGTCCAATTCATTTAGCTTCATCTTTACCACCATATCTCAAGGACACATGTAATACTGAAGGTGCATATATATAGAAAAGAGAGTCAATACAAATTTCAATTTAAACACGCGCGCGCGCACGCACACACACACACACACATACACGTGCATGCGTGCTCTACAGTAGGACAAAACTCTACTGTTGTCTTTGACTTTCTCCTCCATCTCTATAGGGTCAAATAATTATGCGTTAATATATTTTAAACATTGAGAGTCCTTTATTGAGCACCTCTATCATTTGAGAGAGCTGAATAATGTTTCGCTCCAAGATTAATATCTCAGAAACTCTGTATAACACTGTCTGCAGCTTAAGCATCTTTCCCAGTGCAAGAGAGTCAACCAGAGAACAGCAGGAAGAACAGTCAATAAGAGGCGGCAAGCCAAGCCTTAAAACAAAAATCAGTGTCATTATACATCTAAATAGCACAAGATATGATTATAGAAATTACTCCTTTTATGCAGAAATAGGTGTAGGGAAAAATGACAAATAAATCAATTTTTAAAAAATGGATATGCAGGGGCTGGACAGATGGCTTAGTGGTTAAGAGCACTGTCTGTTCTTCTCAAAGTCCTGAGTTCAACTCCCAGCAGCCACATGGTGGTTCACAACCATCTGTAATGGGGTCTTCTGGCATGTAGTCTCTGTATATAAATAGAACACATATATGTATAAAATAAATAAATAAAGTCTTTAAAAACCTGGATATGCTTTGACAAAAGAGAAACAAACCTAGACTCCACGTCCCCACCTAAATTATCTATTGAAAACTCTTAACATGAGTCTATGAAGGAGTTAGTCTTTTTCATTCAGCTAAAAAATATTCAGACTACAGTAAAGAAAAAAAAGTGGAAGCAGATGTAACTCAACGGTAATCCTCAATGCTGACGATGGCAAGGAAGGATTGTAGGAACCAGAGAGAGGTCCAGGACACCACAAAAAAGACACCCATAAAATTAACAAACCTAAACTCTCAGTGATCACTGAGACTGAACCAATCAGGGAACTGCAGGGTCTAACCTAGGCCCTCTGCACATATGTCATAGTTGTATAGCTTGGTGTTCTTGTGAGACTCCTTACAGAGGAGTGGAGGTTATATCTGACTCTTGCCTGCACTTGGGATCCTTCTCTTCCTATTGTGTTACTTCTTCAAGCCTTGATGTGAGGAGACACACCTAGACTTATTGCATCTTGGTGTTCCAAGTTTGGTTGCTACCCCTGGGAGGCTTGCCCTTTTCTGAAGGGAAATGGGGGAGTGGGTGAGGAGGAGGGGAGGGAGAAAGACTGGGAAGGGCAGAGGGAGGGGCAAATGTTGTCAGGATACCATATATAAAGGAATAAAATTTAAAACTAATGCCAAGATGCATAGTTTGGTCTAATGCTACAGCATTTTCTCTGTCCAATCACATTAGGGCAGTGACAGGCCTGTGACTGGACAGGAATAGAGAGGTGGAGCAAGACTTAGAGGAGGAAAAAGGGTCAGGAGAGCAGGAGAAGGGTCAGGAGCAGGAGGAGACGTCATTATGGGGACAGAAGATGAGGATGAACTAGACCCCACGAGGTTATACAACCAAGCAGGTTCTTACAAAATAGACTAATTGGGTTAGAATATTGTCTTTATTAATCTGGTTCTAAAATTATTGTATTGGCATCTTGTAAATTGTGATTTTATTATTATATAAATCTGATTGGATATTAAGGCCTTAAGAGTCATGCTTTACTTACCAGGTAAGAAAATGATTGTGGAGTGTGTGAAGAGTTGCATGGGAGCAAGATGTAGCTTGCTGGGAGGAAATGACAAAAATCCACCGGAGCTTAGTATTGAGGCTGAACAGGAATGGCTCAAAAAACGTGGCCTGGCGGGAAAGCGAGCTTGCGGAGTGGATTCATTTTTTTATAATTCTTGCAACAAACTAATGTAGAATTTCTCATTTAAAATAAAGAACTTTGTCTCTATAAAAGAATAATATGTTAATCATTTAGGGAAAGAATTAAACGTATTTTATCTTAAAAAGAAAACAGGGAGTTCAAGAATGTTAAGGTTACTATTTATAAGGATAGAAGAGAGAGGAAGAAAGAAGAGAGGAGAGGAGAAAAGAAGAACAGAGAGGGGGAGGGGAATGGGAGGGCAGAGAGGGCAGGGGACGTGGTGGGATGTATCCAGGAGGCTTTTACCTCAGTGATAGAAAAAATATGTTCCTTAGTAAGTGTTGTTCTGGTCTCACAACTACAATATATAACCTTTATCACCATAAGGCCAATCTGTAGACAGAACAAAACCATTTTAATAAGCTCAAATATTGAAACTGGCAAACTACAGTGCCTGACCTAAAATCCACTCCTTCCTTCACTCTCAACCCTCACTGTGCCCTGAAGCACTGAGTCTCACTTATCAGACATCTCCCTCCCTGTAAGAAAGTCGCCCACCTTACTAAAACCTCCACTGAAAGTAACAGCTACTCCCCAGTGATCCCAGCTGCTCTCCAGCGATCCCAGCTGCTCCCCAGCGGTCCCGGCTGCTCCCCAGCGGTCCCAGTTGCTCCCCAGTGATCCCGGCTGCTCTCCAGGGGTCCCGGCTGCTCCCCAGCGGTCCCAGCTGCTCTCCAGCGGTCCCGGTTGCTCCCCAGTGATCCCGGCTGCTCTCCAGCGGTCCCGGTTGCTCCCCAGCGGTCCCAGCTGCTCCCCAGCGGTCCCAGTTGCTCCCCAGCGGTCCCAGCTGCTCTCCAGTGCTCCTTAAGCTGATAGGTTTCACTTTGCATCCAGTCTTCAGAATCATTCAGATAAGCCAACCACATATTTCCACAGCAGCCACACAAGGAACGTCTCTCCTTGGGGCGGGGTGAGTAGATCACAGCGCCAGTACAGTAGAGGCTGTGACCCAGTCGGCCTGACATGTATTTCCAAAAAGAAATTGTAAATGTATGGTGTTTTGATAGATTTTCCTTATACCACCAAACATGTTTATCCTAAGTTGAGTAATTAACAATATGTAAAGATATTCCTAATTATAAATATAAAACACTGGGCCTCTCCAACCAAAACAGCACCACATCCACTTGATATTTGCTTATATGTTCATTTATTATTTATGAACATTTATATGAGTTATCATTGTGCCATGATAAGAGTTTACCATGCAGCATTTGTAAATTGTATTCAAGTACAGTTGTCCACATTTGAATTCTTTTCAAGGCCAATGTAGAAGTTCAAGTTTAAGAATATATAAATCAAGTTCAAATATATAAACAAGATAATAGATTATTTCTCCAAGTCTACAAAATATGACTAGAATTGGCACTACAAATTAATGCATTGGTGGCCTCTAGTTTTTTATATCCAGTATAATATATTTAAATGAGAATATTTATGGGGGGGGCTCAGTGGTTACGAGTGTGTATTACTCTTCCATAGGAACTGAATTCAGTCCCCAGATCCCATATCCAGAAGCTCACAACCACATAAAATTCCATCTACAAGGGAATCTGACAATCTTTTCTGGCCTCTATGGGTACCTGCACTCACGTGAATTTACATACACATGCTTGTGTGTGTTTGTGCATACACGGATAATATGTTAATTAAAATAAACTGTAAAATGTACTAAAGTCCTTCATTAATAGTAATATAAACCATTTCTTGATGTAAACATTTTAATATACAGTCTTTCTTTTATTTATAAGGAAATACACTAATTTTAGAGTTATGTGATTTCAAGCATGCTTCTATAAACATTCTTGAACTCCCCTCTGAAGGTACATTCTAAGACTTTCTTAGGGCACAGACTTCAAGGGGGCTCGTAGTGAGGTCTGCAAATGTCCAGCTTTGTGAGACAATGCCACTTGTTTTCCAAAGTGGCAACAGCAACCTACTTCTAACAACAATACAGATGGATCTTAGAAATGTGTTATGCTTTGGTCTTGACAACTTGGTCCCCAGTTGATGGGCTGTTGGAGGTTCATGGAACATCCACAAGAAACCATTTTAAAGGGTCCCTCCCTGGTCAATAGCTAGGCACCCCTTAGGACTTGTCCCTTCTTGCACTGGCCACTACAGAAACCCAAAGTAGGTGTCGGGGCTATTCTCTGAGTCCTGCCCTTCAGTGTTATGAGGTGGGAATCCTGTCAGAGACCAGAGTGGAACTCACTACCTCCCCAGAGCAGGAATGTTCAAAAGTGTTGGAGATGTGAGCAAGCCAGTGGGAAGCTCACTGTCAGTCTCTTCCATTGCCAAGAGCCAGAGAGACAGTGCTAGCTCTGATGCCCACCACACAAAGATCAACACCAGAAGAGTTAACCAAAGCCTCTGTTCTCCCTAGAAGAGGAGGGGAAGCAAGGCCCCTTAGAGACAGGCTCTGTGCCTGCATGTAGGCAAGTGATGACACAGTCAGCATGGGTTCCACACAGATGATCACAGACTATTGACATCTAAGTTTAGATGTCTCGACTCCTTTGTCCTCTCCCCCATTTTTAGATAGCCACATCCAAAGGACAAAGGTCGACTTGTACCTGGACATCTCCCAGCCTCAGCCTTCTTGTCTGGTGTGGCAATTGCATCTCCTTATCCCTTTCTCTTTTTGCTGTGTCATGAGCTAGACCTGCCTTCTCTTTTCCCGTCTATTCACTTTTATCTGTTGTATTTTTCCTTCTCCATGGATTTGCCTGTGTGTCTGTGAGAGTGTGTGCAGGTGCCCCTAGAGGCCAGAAGAGGGCATTGTATCCCTTGAAGCTGGAGTTACAGGTGTCTGTGAGGCTCCCAACAAGGGTGCAGAGATCCAAAGTCCAGTCCTTATGACTGAGCATCAAGCCTTGTTAATGATGGAGCCATCCAGCCACTGTTATCACATTTCATAGTGAGCCTATGCATCCGTGTGGTTGCTTCAGCAGTTAGTATTCCAGTCTTGGGGAGATGCTAGATGCTGTATCACTGCCCTGGCAAGTACGCTGAGAGTTCAGCTACTGAGCTGCACTCCATGCCAGTAAGAAGGGAAATTCCAACCTTACTACACTCTAGTCCCACTGAAGAACACAAGAAACCCCCAAATGTAAGGCAACACAATTTCTTCAAAAGGCATTGATTCTATAATAATGGGAATGAATCTAAATGGGAGATGAAAATCCCAAAAAAAATTAAAAAAAAAAATCTTTGTCAAATGTCCAGTGAAATCAAAGAGAAAACAAATCACTGAATGAAGCCAAAGAGAATACAAGTAAATAGCTTAATAAAATAAGAATCAGGGTAGGACATGAAAGAACAATTTGATTGTAAAAATATTAAAATGCCAAAAAAATAAAAATTTCAGAAATAAAATTTCCAGTAGATCAAAAAAAAAAAAAAA
>JADRCD010197912.1:0-11294 GCA_019843815.1 Montemys delectorum
GGGTTCCTCATCATCACCTTAAACTGTAATGTGACCGTCGTGGGTGAGTCCTGAGAAAAAAACCCAAAAACGTGTGGATTTGTTGCCATATTCAAATTAAATTATTTTCAAAAGTTTATCCCAGTTTTTAGTTTGTCTGGCTCACTCCCAAAAGAAAGGCCAGAATTTCACTGTTAGTGTGGGGACCCTGGCAAGCCTCACTGGGGTCATAACTTGTACCCATCAACATCAGAGGATGCGTGGGTGGTGGGAGCATCACTCTTAAGCATCTCTTAACATTGGGTTCATATGCAAAGGCTAGGGTCAGGTGGAATCGATGAGAAAGTAATGGTTTTGTTGTGTTTTCTTAGATATCCTTATAGATTTTATCTGTGAAGATAAAGTTATGAAGATTATTAATTTCTCTTGTGCACTTTAACACAGATCCTGATTTTGATTTTGTTGTTTATAGTGTTGGGGGACAGAGCTCAGAGCCTCAGGCATGAAGGGAAGGTGCTCATACACTGAGTTATTTTCCCAGCCCTTGGTTACATATTCATTCTCCCCCCAGTTTGCTATATAGCTCAGGCTGGCCTTGAAGTTGACCTTCCTGCCTAAGCTTCCCAAGTACTGGCTGCAGTCTTATATAACCTTCTAGAGCCCTAGTTTATTCTGTTAACAAAAGAATAATAAAGATTCCTGAGATTGATACAAATGAGTCAGTTTCAGAGAGTTTGAAAAGAGAATGGAGAAAAGATGTGCCTGGTATAAGGTTGATAGACTTTTACTCTTTATTTTGTAGAAATTGAATAAATAAACCTAGTATTGAAAGGCTAAATTCATGACTTCATCATCCAATGATGCTATTCTCTGAGTCTGACTGCCTTTGTGAATAGAGTTGTTTCCTTTTTCTTTTGTTTGCTCACAGTTTTTGTTAATTTCATTAATATAGTGGCTAGACTAAGGGGAAAGGAATCTTGAAATACTAGAAAAGGGAATATTCTTAAAAAAATTCAATTTCAAGAACCCAGAGCTACAGGCCCCATGACTGATAAAGACCATGTAGGCTGATATCATAAAAAATAATGCTGAAATCAACATCTTCTGTTTGCTAAGCACGGTGAAGAGAATATGCTAAGGTCCTTTAAAGAACTTAATCCCTAAGAAGGGTGAGATCAAATCACATCATGGATTTGCTCAATCAAAATGCTCTCTGGATCTTTCAGTTCAAGCCATGCAAGGGCTAGGTAAAGTGCATGACATATTTTACAGATCGGCTCACTTAAAACATCTTACAAATAATTTCAGGGCTGTTCCTGGTACAGCAAAGGCTTACTAAGTAATTGCCCTAGAGTTGCTGGTGGGGTTCAGTGGTAGAGTACTTTCCTAGCATAGCATACAACCTGTTCTGGTTTTGTTCTTTGCTATTGCCAGTGTAAGTGAGTGAGTGGGTGAGCGAGGGAGTGTGTGTGTGTGTGTGTGTGTGTGTGTGTGTGTGTGTCTGTGTGTGTGTGTGTCTGTGTGTGTGTGTGTGTGTGTGTGTGTGTAGCCTTCTGAACCTTAGACCTGATCCTTCCATTTGTTCTGGCCTAGGCATGATCTGGCTGATGGTGGCTGTCTTGCTGAGGATGCTAGTGGTGGTCTTGGCAGGGTCACCTATCTATGAAGACGAACAAGAGAGGTTTATTTGCAACACACCGCAACCAGGATGTGCCAACGTTTGCTATGACCTCTTTTCCCCAGTGTCACCGCTGCGGTTCTGGCTAGTGCAGAGCCTGGCCCTGCTTCTGCCTTCGGTGGTCTTTGGCACCTACACCCTACACCGCGGTGTGAAACTGGCTGCAGGGGGAGCCTGCAGGCCCCAGGTGCCCGACCTTTCGGCTGCCTACCTGGTGCACCTACTGCTGCGCATGCTGCTGGAGGCTGGGCTGGCTTCCCTACACTACTTCCTCTTTGGCTTTTCTGTGCCAGCCCGCGTGTCTTGCTCTCGTGTACCCTGCTCAGGGGCTGTGGACTGCTACGTGTCGCGGCCCACAGAGAAGTCCCTCCTGATGCTATTCTTTTGGGCAGTGAGTGCACTATCCTTCCTGCTCAGCTTGGCTGACCTGCTTTGGAGCCTGCGGAGGAGGACACTGAGAACCACGCAGTGGGTGAATGGAGAGGCTAGACCTGTCTGCCAAGTACCTGCACCTCCCCCTTGCCTCTTACAAAACTCTCAGGGCTATCTTAGCCAGAGTCAGGTGGACCAGGAGGACAGACAGGAGGAGCAAGTTGTGCCTGAGTTCCCCTGCATATGGACAGCAGGGCAGGGCGACAACAGCAATGTTGGTCAGGCCAGTGTGTCAGGGCTGCTGGAGCATTCAGACCAAGATGTTAGTGAGGCCACTTCCTCACCTGGTGACAGGCTGACAGTGGCTCACACAGTGCATGAGTTCAGATCCCACAGAAAGACTTCACTGGGCAAAAACATCCAGTCAGATGAGCTCTCCTTGGCTACCCAGAGCCACCTGGCCAGACACCGTTCAGCTAGCCAGCCTCAAGCTCCAGGTCAGCTGGTCACCTCAGGCAGTGCCCCCCATCTGAGAGCCAAAAAATCTGAGTGGGTGTGAAGGCAGCCATGCAGAGTCCAAAAGCCCCTTTTTCCATCACCATACTGCCCTTTGCACTCTGACAGGGTAAGAAATTTCTTTATCATGTATTCTTGCTGAGTTCATTTATATTTAACTAGACATTTTATTTCCATGGTGTAGAATTCCATGGAAAATTATCCTACACTGTTCTAAGAACCTGAGGTCGAGATGATCTAGGTAACTTACTTTCTGTTAAACTGCTTGCTTAGGCAAACCTCCTATTCCATCTAATCACTTATTTTAGCTTTTATTGAACTGCTTGATTAAGCAGCTTCAGAGCGAGGCACCAAGATGCCTTTAAAGAAAGACCCTGCAGGGTCTGGTATGGCCTTGCTTGGTAGGTGTGGAATGACATGGTTCCTACCCCTGGAACAGGGGCATTGGAGCATCAGCCTCCATGACTATCAATGGCTGCTGTAAAGCTTGTTTGTATAATACTGTACATATTTATACATTCCTCTTTCAAGGAATGTCCTCCCTGTTAACGTGAAAGACTTCATGATAATCGGAGATAGCATGAGTTGGGGAGGCAAAGGTGCTGCTGATCTCTCAGCAGACTTGTAAATGCTAGGACCTTCAGGATAGTCCTTAAGGCTGTGGGAAGGATCTCTGGAAGCATGAGTTAAACAATGTATATAATTTCTCAACTATGCAAAATATAGGATGCAATATGAATTATATGAGGGAATTCACAAACTGAAAGGAACAAAAGCAGCTGTGTTAAGACAACTTGTCAGAAAGATGCTAAGAGTGGTGATCTCAGATGATCTCACCTAGCTAAGATTTTTGTTTGTGCTTACAAAGGCAGATAGATTCCTGAGTTCAAGGTCTGCCTAGGACAGAGCAAGGTTAGGCTCAGGCATGGTCCCACCTAGCTAAGAGAGGCAGGCAGATCTCTGAATTCTTTTGTAATGTTTAAAAATATATGTGTTTGCTGTCTCCTAAGAAGCAAGAGGCTGGGGTCATTGGATGCTGATTCATAGGAAAATCAAAAGGGAACCTGGAGTAAATGACTAGATTGATATGTAAAATAAAAGACTGGGCTTATGATCTGCAGAGAATTTTTTAAAATAGCAAGAGAGAACTGCTTGGATAACTGTCTAGAGCAGAAAATAGAAAGAGAGCTATCTGGAGATCTCCAGAGAAAGCAGATCAGAGAGAAAGTCTTGAAAGCAGAATATAAGCTGTCAGCTTGGACCCATAATTTGACTTGAATTTGTTTGTTTCAATATTCTCAAACGTCCCTTCTCTCTCCAAGCCAAAGGCTGGTTCTTGACCTAAATAAATAAATAAATAAATAATCCTTACCCTAAAATCTCAGAGCTACAGTTGGGTCCCCAATACTTGAATGTAGTTCCAGTCAGCTGTAATAAAGACTTTCAATTGCCTATAAACTGTCTGAGTGAACATCTCTGGCAGGCTTCCCATAACAGCAACAGACTGCACACACAAAGCCCCAGGGTCAGACCTTCCTGCAGCCTATGCCTAAACAAGCCCTGGAAGAAGCAAAGCAGGCTGAAAGACTAGCCCATACAGGGCAAATGGACTTTGGGTGCAACTAGAGAAACAACAGTTTGCACTGAAAAAGGCCATGGCACTCAAATTCCCACAACAGGCCTAAGTAGTTAGATAACCAGGTTGATAGCTGGCATGACCTGCCAGGCTGTCAGCCACTTTTGGTTTGGCGTCTAACTCTCCCTAAAGCATGATATTATAATTATATAACTCCTCAGTAGGTTAATGTTTTCTGGCGAAACATTATGAGTTACTTGACTGTTGTCTGTTCTTTTGCTTACACAACATCCATGGAGAATCATTGGCTTACCATCTTTAATAAAGTGATGGCCATGGCTCATACCTCATATCTATTGTATTTACTGAGTTATTTCTCCTATGCTTTCTGAAACATCTCTTCTGTGCACTGTCCTGTTTTTGTTTTTGCTACTTGTCTCCTTTTGTTTGCTGAGTCAACTTTCTAAATTTGCTGAGTTATCTCTCCTCTGCCTACTGAGTCATCTCTCTTCTGTTTCCATTCATCTCTCCTATGTTTGCTGAGTTATATCTCAGTGTTTGTTTAGTCATCTCTCCTCTCTTTGCTGAATGATTACATTTACCCAGAGAGGGAAGAAGTTGTGTCGTTGTTGTGAATAGCTGGATTCTTCACAATTTTTATTCCAAGTTGCTATTTTTGTTGTTAGTTTTCTGCTTTTTTTCAATATAAAATTGAACTCAGGATCTTGTTCATCCCAGGCAAGTGCTCTTTACAGCAACACTCCCAGGCTCTCAGTTCAGGATCTTCTGTCTGTGAGTGAGTTTGAGATTCAGATTGTATTGGGAGTTCAAAAGTATCTTTTATTCACAGTTACTCCAAGTGTAATTGTCATCTTGGAGGCTTATTGCTGAATAAGCTCACTCTTTCTATTTTTTTCTGAACTCTGGCTGGCTAGTTCAACTTAGCTGTTCTAGCTCAAACTCCTCCCCAAGCTGACTCAATCTAGCTTCTCTCACCTTCTCACTAAATTGCTAAAACTAACTCTGCCGATTTGTTCTATATCTTCTGGCTCCTTCTTATTCTCTGGCTTCAGTGGGCTCTGTGGACCTGTTGCAAACTGCATGAACTCAACTCCACTGTGTTGCACTCACTGCACTGATTCTCAACTGACTCACTGAATTCAACTCCACTTAACTGAACTCACGTGACGGAAAAGAGCTGTATTGCCTGAACTCAATAGAATTACCCTCCAATTATATGTCATTCTTTTGCATATATTTTGAATGTGTCTATATTCCAACCAGATCATACTGAAATTCAGGGCATTTGGGTCAGATCATATAAACCAGGATGTGATCCCTTTCCCGAGCAGTCATGTTGCTGGATTAAAATTTCTCTTCAGGGAGTATTTTAGTAGCATGGACAAGAAAGCTGCATGCAATGGCAGGCACAGCCCCTCCTCCCTGTGCCTTCACATACACAAGTAACACAATTATTTTAGACGTGGACATGTCCCATAGAAGTGTTTCATGTACTTCTTGAAGTCATTCTAGTTGTGACTGTGGGCTGTGCCAGCTACAACCTGTCTGTGCTGAAGCTTTATATTAGGCAAAAAGTTACATGTCTATAATGGGACTGTATAAACCATCTCGGATTATATGGTCTCGGAGCAGTAACATTTGGTCTCCACTCATAGAGGATATGAGAAAGAGACCTCCTTCCCTCCAACAGATTATAGTAATAATAATAATAATAATAATAATAATAATAATAATAATAATACCTCATGCACTCATTAAAAAGACAGCTTTCTAAAGGAAAGCTTGGTGATGACATGTCGGCCACAATGAAGACTAACCACATACTAGATACATCTATGGATTGCTCATCCAAATGGTCAGAACAAACACAAACTAAACAAATCTTAACATTCCCAGAAAATTGAAAGACTATGCCTTACATATATTACCCCCTCTCTGTTCCTTTTGTTCTTCAAGCCACTTAAAGTTGTGCTCTGTGCCTCCCACCTCTTGCTTCAATATTTAGGTCCATGTCTGTCACAATGGCTACTCAATTCATCTGAGTTTGATACTCCTCAAGTACTAAGAAGCAAATCTCATTGGGTTCCTTGCAAGATGTTATACTGGTGGACTTTCCAAGGCTAGGTATAGATTTACACATATGGAAAACCTAGTGTTATTTTAAATTTAAGCACTACATCATGCTCAATGTGAGCCTTGATGAGCAATGGAAAATTCAAATTGCCAGACACCAACAGCATATGTCCATTCTGGGTGCCCTGAAACAGCTGGGAAAGAGAGGTATTTAGGAAGAGGATATAGTCACTGGAGAACTGGGTGGAACATGGCACTTCCTCCCTCCCCTGGAGTCTGTGCCCAAGCTTGGCTCACAAACATGCAATTTTATATGAGCAGCACTGGAAGCAGCTGCTTTGACATTTCTGCTACTGTCCAAAATCCTACACTGAGAGATCAGAGCCTGAGATTAACTCCACAAAACCAACATGTACTTTGCCCACAAGAAAAGGCAATATTCTAAGCAAAAGATCATAGCTCTCTTCCCATGCCTACCCACTGCTTCCTTGCTTGTAGCTCTCTTTACTCACTTGGACTTCAGGTTTCTCCTTTGGGTGATGAAGGAACTAGACTAGATTGTTCTTTTGCAGTTCGGGGGGTTTAAAGAAAGAAAAAAAGATAATTCCTTAATTAGATCTGCAACTAAAATCTCTGGTACTTTTTAGACATCTAAATTACTTTCATTGAAAAGAAGAAAACAAAGGGAGAGTGAGAGTGAGAGAGCTAGAGTTGTTCAGTTGTTTGTGTTTTGAACTGCAAAAGTTCATTAGATACTAATTTCCTGTGGAGTTTAGCTCAGTAAGTTCTCCCTAGGCTGAGATAAAGATGGCTTCTGAGTCATGAATGTGATCATGAACCCACTGGTGGCTCTGAACTCTGAGCCAACAAGCAGTTCTTGATGCCTGTGGAGATGAGAGAGAAAGAGATTCTTTAAGTGTCAATGCCATTTTGCAAGGAAAGTAGTCTGAGCTTAGCAAGTAAAGTGTTATTTAAGTCAGCACCTTGCTCCTCAGATGCAGCAGTCTACACTGGAAACCTCTTCAAACTGTCTGGGTGCAAATTTAATTTCAGGGAAGATAAGCAGTAGGCACATTAAGGAAAGAAGAAAGGGAGGAGCACAGGAGGACTGTAGTATAAATCCTGTGCCTCTCATTTCATGCTAGCTCCAGGCCAGTTTAGAAGGGTTCTGGCAAATTTGGCTGGCTATGCAGGAGTTAAATCTGTTTCTCTAGAAATGAGGTGGATGTCAGACACCATCCTCCTTTTATTTGAAGTGTTTATGTGAGTATGTCAAATTGACTTCTAGCTCTGTAGTTGATCCCAGAGAGAGAAGAGATCTAGGATTCCATAGTCTTGTAAGTTGAAATTAATTTTATTGAGAATTGAGGAAATTAAAGTCAAATGCAGGATGGGTATGCTTCAGTGTCTAGTAGTTGTGTAGAGTGCAGGAATACATATCCTTGATTCCAAGCATGGAATAAAACCTAGATTTTACTGGAAAGGGTCTCCGTCCCCGAGTGAAGGAGCAAGGAGTTCAGAGGCAGCTCCTTGTCATACCTCTGTCATCTGCTTCTTTGGTTACAAGGTGAGCCGTCCATGTGTCACTGGACAGGTCTCTCGTCAGTCACTCTGGCAAGGCTGCTTATTTTCCAACCAGATCTACATGCATTCATCTGTAAACTAACGAGATTTTAAAATCTGTGGAATCAAGTTAGTAAGGCAGTATTTAGGAAACATTGATTCTGCATGTAAATGAATCGCAATTTTTATTTCTTTAGGTGAGGTACGACTTTAAAGTTCACTATATGCCACCAGCAGTCAGAAAACTGAGGTGGGTTAGCCTCATCTGTCCAGAGCCTCTTAAGTCCTCCAACTCTAGCAAACTGCTCCCTGTCTTACAGGCCTCACAGAACAGGAACAGGAGATGCCTGCGTTACTAAATGAATGTGGGAAGCCCACACGTGTCGTGTAAACCTCATGACTTGGTCATGTGTTCCCATAAGATGTCTCTAGGGTTGAGATTACTGACGGAATACTGTGACCTGAAATGACATTTGGTGGTAGAGAAGATGTTAAGTGTACAAGGCTTTCTGGTTTTTTGTTGTACCAAGTGTGACCAGCAGGGGACTCTCTTGGATCACAGTTAAGATCTACTAGTTTAAAGGCACCAAAGCAAAATGTGAATCTTCTCTTCACTATATTGATACATTGCTGTCCATTCATTTTCATTTTTTTTTTCTGGCTTAGCTCATAAAAAGCTGGATTTAAACATTCCAAGGAGTTTATTTGGGGATTGTATTATTAATCTGGATATTGGACAGTCAATATTGGGAGAAATTAGGGGATAATGGGAAACTGAACAATCTAATCTCATAGTAAGTTGCTCATTGAACAAAACAAGAGATTACACTCATGGGGTTGAGATGCAGCTCCTAATTTTGACTTTCTTCCTTTGATTTTGCTCATATGCATCTAATCCCCCCACCTCCCCACCTTTCCACATAAACTGAGATTTGGCTTGAGATCTGGAATTGGAATATAACTGACCATCAAGACACATGATAGGAAGTTAGCTAGGTTTTAGAATCCTGCAATTTGGCTGTTCAGAAAGCTTTCGAGGAGATATAGCAACGGAACCTTCCTCTTTATCTTCCAGCTGTTCACTAAGCAGTAACAAGGACCTTTTTAGGTGTAACCCCTCGAAAATGCTATCTGTACAGATGCATAATGCTCTTCCATTGGCTTATGAAATATGTTGTTTTATAGTTAAGAATCCCTCTATTGTGATACTTTAGAAAGTTAAAGTGTCATTCATCTCAGAAGTATATTTAGAAAGCAAGGGAATATGTATGAGTTGGTTTCCTTCAACTGAGCCATTAGATCTGAAAACAGTTTCAGGTTTACATTGTGGTGCGTGGTTAGCTAGGATGGTAGAGACAAGACTCTTAGTCTCCACTGGTCCTGTCTGTCATTATTTCCTTGAGACAAATATCAGCAATTTTGTAGAGGTTATCATGGGAATGAGCATTAGATCATCAGAAGATTACAGCAATTAATTTTTAAATTTTAATTAATTTACTAAAATTACTAAATTTTGTTGCATGAGTCTTCAAAAGGAGGGTCAGAATGAAATTGAGACTTCAGGTCAAGGGACTTTCATCCTTCCATTATATAAAGCCTCTAGAGTATCAACTTGTCCTCATATATGCCTTCATATTCTCATCTAAAAAATAAAACATGTCACTGTTCTAAGAAATAAGACACTAGGTTTAGTGAGATGTCTCTGTTATTAAAGTGACTGCCTCACAAGCACAAAGAAATTAGTATTGTGATGCATGCTAGGACAGAGAGAGTTGGAGACAGTTGGAACCTTGGGGCTTAATTTCCAGACAGCATAGCTTAACTAGTAAGTCACAGACCAATTAGAGACCATGTCTCAAAAACAGTGCCTGAAGAGGTAGAGTGCTGGCCTCTCTGAGTGCTCACACGTGTGTGTGTGTGTGTGTGTGTGTGTGTGTGAACGATGTACATGGATTGAGGGGCTTTTATGCTTTGGGAAGTAAGATACCTGTAAATGGCCAAGGTTATTCTTACTCCTGTGTTTATTGAGCATCTTTTGCATGCAGAGCAAATGGCTTAGAAGGCAAAACCATCTCTGGTTCAGAATTTTCTCTGATGGCTGTTCAGCTATTAAAAACAAAGGCACCATGACTTTAGCAGGCAAGTAGACAAAACTTGAGAATATAATCCTTAATGAGGTAACTCAGACCCAAAAGGGCATGCATGGTATGTTCTCGCTTATAAGTGTGTATTAGCCATAAAATACAGGATAGCCATTCTACATTCCACAGACCCAAAGAAGCCAAATGAGTGGGAAAGCCCAAGAGAGGATGCTTGATTCTTTACATAGAAGGGGGAATGAAATAGACCTCAAGACTTTTCAGTATTTCCTAATACTTCCCAGTAGTACTATAGTGGAAACCAAGCTTTTACCACAGCCTTGATTGTCACTTCTGTCTGAGCTGGTCTCAGTAAAAAAAATTATTAAATAAAAAGAGATACTTCTTACTTTTGCTAATTACGATATTTAAGTTGCTTGTGACTCATAGGCTCACAAGTTTAACAAAAATTACAAATCACGTGCCTGTGTATATAATCATTTGTTTTATTAAAGGTGGGAAATACCCTAGTACATGCAATAGTGATGAACAGCATAGCCTGTCATTCCACCTTTTTACCAGATGGGGGCACTCCTGTTTTCTCCCAAATTTTACCTCAGAAGTGAGAGACAGAAAAGGGTAAGGATAGTTTGTGAGAAACATGATCAAAATAGGTATTTACACTTATGAACATACAAATGTAACCAATTATATATAATTAATCTATGCTAATAAATTTAAAAAGTTACTTCTCTGTGACAGGAAAAACACTAGTAAAATTAGAAAAATACAAAGTAGTCAGGTTGAAAGAAAGTGACTGATAACTTCTTTTTTCTTTTTCTTCTTCTTTCTGCAGACTGGGTCTCAGTGTATAGCACTGATTAGCCTGGAATTCATTATGTAGACTAGGCTGGCCTTGAATCCAGAGAGATTCACTTGTCTTTACCTCTTTTTTTCCTTTCTTTTTTATTAGAAATTTTTACTTACATTTCAAATGTTATCCCCTTTCCTGGTTCCGCTCCCCCCCAAAAAACCCCTGCTTCTATGAGGGTGTTTCCCCACCCACTCACTCCTGCTTCCCTGTCCTGGCATTCCCCTACACTGAGGTATCCAGTCTTCACAGGACCAAGGGACTGTTCTCCCATTGACTTCCCACAAGGCCATCCTTTGCTACGTATGCAACTGAAGCCATGGGTCACTCCATGTGTACTCTTTGGTTGGTGGTTTAGTCCTTGGGAGCTCTGGGGGGTCTGATTGGTTGATATTGTTGTTCCTCTTATAGGGTTGCAAACCCCTTCAGCTCCTTCAGTCCTTCCCTAACTCTTCCATTGGCGACCATGTGCTTAGTCTAATGGTTGGCTGTGACAAATACCTCTGTATTTGTCAGACTCTGGCAGAGTCAATCAGGAGACAGCTATATCAGGCTCCTGTCAGCAAG